>CAUYTI010024261.1:0-51996 GCA_963575145.1 Galago senegalensis | reverse complement strand
CTATACAGCCACAAAGAAAGATGTGCCTCCTTCATGTTTACATGGATGGAGCTGGAAAATGTCCTCCTTAGCAAAGTATTTCAAGAATGGAAGGAAAAGTATCCAATGTACTCAACACTATTATGAAACTAATTGTTAGCTATCTTAGGAAAGCTACAATCCAAATGGAGCCCTAGACTATGGGGAAAGGGGAGGGGCTAGAGGAGGGGGGAGGATGGGTGAAGAGAATGATATTGTGAGGATCACGCCTATAATTTATCCTATTAGGGTACATATGAATTTGTCTAAAGGTTGAATATAAATGTCTTAACACAACAATTATGAGAAAGACATGATGGCTATGTTAGCCAGTTGGATGAGAGTTTTCCAAACTGCATATGGAAGCAACATACTGTATCCTATGATTGTACATAATTATGATCTAATAAAAAATAAATTAAAAAAAATAAAAATTCCCTTAAACTTGAGGAAAAATAAAACTAATGATTCTAACTATTAAAAAACATTCATGAGAGACACAAAACCACAAGTCGAGGGATTTTAGTAATCATAAAGATAATACAAAGATGCCCTTGTGGATATCATATTTATACAGCTATACAAACAAATACAAAAGATGAAATCTTGAGGAAATCCAGGGAGCGCTAGAGAAATAGGTTTGCCCACAGAGAAACAAGGATGAAAATCACAGTGAGTTTTATCAGGAGACATGCAGACAAGAAAAGTAGAGTAAAATCTTTCATGTGTTGGAAGAAAAAAAACCTGTCAACATAGAATTCTATGCCTAACAAATTTATCCTTCAAAAGCAAAGAAAGAAAGAAATACTTTTCACATAAACAAAAATTGCAAACAAATGAACTCTACAAAAATATTAGAAGTTCTTCAGACAAAACATAAAGAAAAGAAGAATGGCTGGGATGTTGGACTTTACCTTACAAACACAAATAATGTAACTTAATAGTATGTACCCTCGTATTAACCTGAAATAAAAAAGAAAGGAAGAGTGGTGGAGATGAAATAAATGAAAGAAAGACAAGATGTTTTAATTGCATTATTTAAAAAAAAAAACTTTTTTTATTTATAATGTCAATAAATTCAGGGAGTCAAAATTTTTTTTTGTTGCTGTTACATGCATGAATTACAAAGTCAGGGATTTTAGTGTACTCATCACCCAAACAGCGTATATTGTACCCCATAGGTAACTGTTCATCCCTCACTTCCCCTTCACCTACCCTCTTCTGTATCTTCAATATTTATTACACTCTGTATGACATGCAAACTATAGCTTAGCTCCCACTTGTGAGAACAAATGTTTGCTTTTCCATTCCTGAGATACTTCTATTAAGATGATAGCCTCCAGTTCTCTTTGAGTTGCTGCAAAAGACAGCAATTTTAGCACGAATCAAGTAGAGTTTTGCTCAGCAGGTATGGCTGAGATACGAAGGAATCAAAGACACTGGTGGAAATGTTTTATCAGATGATCAACTGAGTGATCCACACAAGTAAAAAGAGAGAGTTTAAGAAAGACCTACTCATATTTTTAGGGTTACTTATCTCTTAGCGATACATTATTGCTACTGTAACACACACACACACACAAACACAATTTTAAGGTAAAATAATCTCAAAGGACACATCTCCTTAAGCATGTGCTAAAGGAGGCAAATCTGTTAAAACACAGAACAGACAACAGTGATTTTTTTAAAAAGCCTGTTTATTGCTGAAGAGTTAGCTTGCTTTGTTAAACTACCTGTCATATACATCAGAAATAGAAATGTTTAAAGTCTTATATCCAGTTTTTAGTCTGATTTCAATAAAATCTCTAAGTAAGATAGTCTTCTGGTTTATGATTAATCTCATATAACATCCTTGGGATGTAATGCTTAATATACATAATATATTTATCTAATTTCATAATCATACACAATTCTTTGATGTTAGATGTGAAAATATCCATCAGGAATGGTAAAATGTTCTGTGAGGTCATTTTAGTATTATTTGCAAAACATCTTAACAATAATTAATCCCCCCAAAAAACTTCTGCCAAACCAGATCGTTATTGTTTCAAGTACATGCAAAATAAAACGGTGCAACATACTTACCTTTTAATTATACAACGTGGTTTGCATATGGCAGTTTTGATTATATTTATCTCAAAATTAAAATAACTAATTAAAGAACTTAGCATTTTAAAATTTTCATAGAAGACCAAAAAAAAAAAAAAACCTCAAAAAAATGTTCTTTCTTATATGTTTTAACCTTTAAGCATTATCCCTAGGCAATTCACAATTAATTTTTTAATTGCCATTATTAAGCCCATAAATATGTTGTGGGTCTGCATGTATATGTAAATCATTCAAAAATGCAAATTAAACAATGACTTGGAATGCACATTTTAGAAAGCCATTCATCAATCTCTAGAGGTACAGGATACTTTTTAAATGGACTTTATTTTAGATAATGCTGTGATCTATGATACAGAAACATTACAAGTAAATCCCAAGGTTATTTATAGGAAAGTATTGATTATTTTAGAAAATAAGTAGTTAAAAAATCTTACACATCTGTACAAGCTAGGTTAAGCACCACTTTTGAACTCAAGGAGAATTGCATTTGTCTAGACTATAAAACCTAAGTTTAGATAAAGAATCCAGCAATAAAGCTGAAAGGCAGAAAGGATAAAAGGGACAGGGTATTATTAATGCTTATCACTCCTGAGGTCCAGGCAGTTCAATGACAGTTTCAAAAGGATGTGCTGATAAAGGATTTGCCTGTAGTTTGAGGCAGTGTGCAATCTTTCCGGTAATCCTCTAGTGGAAAAAAAAGAAAGCTAAGATACTTCTGAAGTTTGAATAGATGAATGACAGTTCCGACCCAAGTGGCAACATTCCCTTCTAGTTATATATATAAACCATATCACTGAAAACACCACTGCACTAAGATATCTAGTGCCAAGATAAAAATATGCCAGAAATATAGGGTGCATAAATTTATGCTACCAAATCAAATATATTAAAAAATTTAAAGACAATAAACACTAGCTAAATGTTAGAATATCATCCTGAATATATATGACCTAATAAAAATGCAAATAAGTGTTTAAAATTTAACCAGTGTTTTATTCATTTGATTTACCTGATGATCAACATTTTTATTTCATGCTAAATATCCTTTACACAGGTCTTAACCTGCATGTGACAGAAAATAGGTCTGTACGTTCTGAAAAGTTCTGAAAATAGGTTAAAGTAAATTTTCTCTTGTTTATCTTTGTAAAGATGAAGGAATATTTTGTGGGGTCTCATTCTATTGCCCAGGCTTGAGGGCAGTGGTGTAATGATAACTCAGTGCAACCTCTAACTCCCGGCCTACAACAAGTCTCCCAACTGAGCCTCCTGAGTGTCTAGGACTACAGGAACATGCCACCATGCCCAGCTAATTTTGTTGTTGTTGTTGTTAGGGAGGTGATTGGTCTTGCTATATTGCTGGAGAGGATGGAGTCCTGCTATGTTGTTGGTTTTATATTCCTGGCCTCAAGTAATCCTCCTCTCCTAGCCTCCAAAAATGTTGGGATTATAAGCCTCAGCCACTGTGCCTGATCTCTTTTTTAAAATATAAAAATCACACAGTTTTACCTTATATAATCTAAAATTCATTAAAAGCACAAATATATAATAAAAATATGCTCACCATTAACATTGCAATATATTTAATTTTATTATTTTCCTATAATATTATAGTTTAAATTATTCATGGCATATATCCTGAGACTTTGTTATTCATTTATTTTTATGAAAATGAGCAAAAAACTCATGAGAAAATGGTCACATACAAATTAATACTTTTTTGTGTTCATTCATATTTATTTTTTAAATGACAGATAAAATTGCATGTATTTGTTATATATAGCATAATGTTTTAAAGTATATATATATATATATATATATATATAGTAAATGAATACATCTAGCAACATACACATTAACTCACATAGGTATTATTTTTGTGGCACAAGCATTTTACCTCCATGCTCAGCATTTTTCAAGAATCCAATAGAACAGATTTTCAAAGTAGATGAAATAGCTTTCTGTTGGAAGAAGAGGCCACCTAGGACTTTCACAGGTAGAAAGAAGAAATCATACCAACAGAACAGAGAACCCAAATATAAAACCATCCACTACAGCCAACCCACCTTTGACAAATCAGACAATATAAAGATGGGAAAAGATGCCCTATTCAATAAATGGTTCTATGGAACTTGGATAGCCAAGTGCAAAAGAGTGAAACAGAATATATCTCTCACCACCCATAAAAATTAATTCAAGACTTAAATGTAAAGTATGAAACCATAAAATGCTAAAAGAAAATGTTGGAAAAAGTCTTCTAGATAGCAGCGTAGGCAAAGAATTTATGAAGAAGACCCCAATAGCAATTACAGCAACAATAAAAATAAATAATTGGGGCTTAATTAACTTAAGCAGGTTTTTTCACAGCTAAAAACCCAGAAATCAACAGAACAAGTAGACAATCTACAGAATGGGAGAAAACATTCACAAAATATGCATCTGATAAAGGACTAATCAGAAGAACTCAAGCAAATCAGCCAAGAACAAACATCTCCATCAAAAAGTGGGAAAAGTCATAAAAAGAAGCTTTTCAAAAGAAGATAGGAAAATGGCTAATAAACCTATGAAAAATGCTCAACATGACTAATCATCAGGAAAATGAAAATTAAAACCACAACGAACTATCAACTTACACCAGTTAAAATGGCTTTTATTAAAAAGCCCAAAACAACAGATGCTGGTGAGGATGTAGAAAGAATGGAACCAGAACAGCATTGCTGGTCAGACTACAAATTAGTACAACCTCTATGAAAGACAGTATGGAAGATTCCTCAATGAAGTAAAAGTAGATCTACCATTTGATCCAGCAATCCCACTACTGGGTATCTTCCTAAAGGGAAATAAGTCATTTATTGAAAAGACATTTGCACTTGAATGTTTATTGCAGTACAATTTATAATTTCAAAGATGTGGGTCTAATTCATGAGTGGATTAACAAAATGTGATGTGCATATACATACATATGTACCATGGGGCAATTTGTATGGAACTAGAGATCATTCTCCAACATGAAGTATGTAAAGAATGGAAAAAGAAACCCCACAGTATTCACTATTAAACTGGAATTAACCGATGAGCACATGTATACATTGAGGCAGGGGTAAAACTGAATGGCAATCAAGCAGTGAGGCAGGTGGAGGAGGGGATGGGTGAAATCTACCTTACTTGTACAATGAACACAATCTGGGTGATAGGCACACTTACAACAACCCTGACTTAAACATAGAAAAATGGATGGATATAACCGAAACATTTGTACTTTCATAATAGTTTGAAATGAAAAAGACATATTCATTTATTTTTGGAAGACTTTCTATAAAAAAAATAAAATATTAAAAAAAGAAGAAATCAATGCCTGGTTTCAGGGCTTCAAAGGGCAGGCTTAACTCTCTTGATAAAGGCCAATGCCGCTAGTGACTTTAAGTTGAAACCAATGTTAATTTACCATTATGAAAATCTAGGGCACTTAAGAATTAAATGTGCTCTATACATAGAACACAAAGACTAGATGACAACATATCTGTTTATAACATAGTTTATTCAATATTTTCAGCCTACGATTGGAACCTATTACTCAGAAGAATAGATTCCTTCCCAAATACTATTGTTCATTGATGATACTTCTAGTCAAGGTCACCCAGGATCTCTGATGGGATCTACGAAGAGATTAGTGTTGTGTCCACACCTAACAGAGCATTCACTCTATACCCTAGAGATCAGAGTCATTTTGACTTTCAAGTCTCTGCACTAAAAAATACATTTGTTAAAGCTACAACTGCCATACATGGTGACTCTTCTGACAGATTGAACAAAGCAAACTGTAAACCTTCTGAAAAAAATTCTCCCTTTCAAATCCCATATGTGATTCATTAAAGGAGGTCAAAATATCAACATTAACAGAAGTTTGGACGAAGGTAGTTCCAACTCTCATGGATGACATGAAAGGGTTTAAGACTTCAGAGGAGGAAGTCACTGCAGATGTGGTAGAAATAGCAAGAGAACTGGAATTAGAAATGAAGCCTGAAGATAGGACCAAATTGCTGCAATCTCATTATAAAACTTCAACAGAAAAAGAATTGCTTCTGATGGATGAGCAAAGGAAATCATTTCTTGAGAGGGAATCTACTTCTAGTGAAGATGCTATAAAAAATATTGAAATGATAACAAATGATTTAGAATTTTACATACATCTAGTTGATAAAGCAATGGGAGGGTTTAAAAGGAATGATGCCAATTTTCAAAGAAGTCCTACTGTGGGTAGGAAAACAGAAATCTTTCATCAAAGACAGAGTCACTCAATGTGGCAAGCTTCATTGGTGCTTTATTTTAAGAAGTTCTCACAGCCACCCAACCTCAGTAACCACTAGGCTAGCGAGTATAACATACACATTAACTCACATAGGTATTATTTTGTGGCACAAGCATTTTACCTCCATGCTCAGCATTTTTCAAGAATCCAATAGAACAGATTTTCAAAGTAGATGAAATAGCTTTCTGTTGGAAGCTTTCTAATTGGTCAGTAAACATTAACATTGAGGAAAGGCCTTCCAGCAGCAGGAAGATTATAACTTGCTGAGGGCTCAGATAATTGTTAGCGTCTTATAGCAATAAAGTATTTAAATTAAGGTATGCACAGTATGTTTTTGAACAGAATTCTATTGCACACTTAATAGACTACAGCATAGACTATAGTAAAAGTAAACATAACTTTTATATGCATTCAGAAGCAAAGTAAATCGTGTGACTTGCTTTATTGAGGTGGCCAGGAACCAAATCCATGTTATCTCCAAGGTTTGTCTGTATGTGTATTCTATTGTGTTGTTTTCTTAATCTCAATATTCTGCCTGTGAAATTCACCATGTTGTTGCATGCAGCATTATTTTTGTAGCTAATTAATGTGTCCCATTGTATGAATATGTCACATATCTAACATAAGTCCAATTACATTTGATTGACTCCTTTATGTTACTTATAAAAATATAAAAATAATTTGAAGGCTCAGGTGATGTTAGATTCTTGTAAAGAGGATTTACACTTGCTTTAAATGGTGTCTTGTTGCAAATCACTTTAAACAAGTTTTGTTTTTAAACTGGGATTTTAGGACCAGTGCATTTCCAATTCACCCTTATTTTCTGGGTGTAATCCTTTTGGAAACCCAACCTAAAAAGTGAATAATGAGGTAGGCACATTCCACATGAGTGGATGTTTATCACCATTTACTGTCTACTAATTCCAGGAGTTTGCCAAGAGATCTGCTCTCTTCTTAGTGTCTCAGCTTTTTTTTTTTTTTTTTTTGAAAGAGAAGGTGCTTCAGGGGTATAGATAGCGCTGAATGCATTGTGTCCATTTTGCCAGAGGCAAGAAATATTTTCTAAGAAAATATTCTCCTATATCTGTACTTTAAAGTACTGAGAAATTACTTTCTATTGTCATATTTTTTAATAGTTGCTACTTCTTTATATCTTTACTATTTCTTTCTTCTACACTAGATCCTCATTCAAGTTTGCAATGAATGAGGCACATACACTAAAATTGTCATGTTATACACTTCGTTTGGTATAAACTTCTGATGTCACTTTTTATCGTAAATTCTTGCCAAAGGAATTTCAGTTAGTTTTTATCTGTTGTATTTCTATTTCTTACAAATTTTAACTATAGCATTTTTGTGGAAGAAGTCTATCTATTTCCTTTTAGGCTCTTTTAATCCACTTTCCTAAATTACCTTTCTTGACGACAGAGACTGCTTTATGGAACTTAATCAGATTCAATTTTGATTTTAAGGTAAAAAATGAATAAAAGATTTTTAAAGTAGAAAAATTAAAGCAAGGTTGATGAAAGTGAAAGATGAAAAGTCACAGAGCCTAGGGGGAGGCTTTGAATCTGATAGTAGAGTGACTGTTATGTAGTCTAAAGTTAGAAGATGATACCTACTGATCATTCTTTAATAGACCAATCTAAAATAAAGGAGTTACTCATAAAGTTAACTTAAAAACAGAGATATAACAGCAATTCCAGGCCCCAAATTCAAAGCAGTTTGCAGATAGAAATGGATAGATATTTACGTATCAAATGCCTTTTGTGACTAAATCACATATCAAAAACAAAGTGCTATATTTCTCGTCCCAATTTTCTCTAGCTGGTATTTTAATTATAAAATATAATAGTCTGCCTTCCATAAACTACAGCCACAAATCAGCCTCATTGCATTAGTATAATCAGGTTGTGTATATTGAAGAAATTATAGGCTTGCATAAACATGTAATCAAATATATTTCAGGAGTCATAAGTGGAAAAATAGTTATTTTTATCCTATGTATAAAAATATTTAGAAATTAATTCTCCTCTCTGAGTCTCAGTTGCTTTTTCTGTAAAATCAAGGTGCTAGTAATTCCTCATAGAGATCAGTGTGGATTAATTAAAATGGATTATGTGGAGTGCTCAATACAGAGACAATCACATGGTTACTGCTCAGTAAATGTCATTTAAATCAGAATCTAAAATTTGATCTCCAATTTATATGTTTCTTTTTCTATCACTTAAAATAAATACAATGTCATTCTGAATGTCCAGAAAATTTCTATGTCTCTTTTTTACAGCACTTAAAACGTGAAGCTTATTGCGTTTCTACAGACAATTTTAATTTCAACATTGGAAACATGAGTTTCGTGTCCTCTTTCTTGTTATAGAAACAGATAAGGAGGAAGAGTAATGCAGCAGCAAATGACAAATACTTTAAAGCTAAATAAATGGTGCTCAGAGAAGCTGTGCAAGATGATCTGTGACATTGAACAAAAATACTAGAAATTCTGTTTATAGTTTTAAGTGCTATCTTGAGGCTTTCATTGGGAAGCAGCTTAAAGTAATCGGAATTCAAATATAATATTGGAGACCCTCCCTTAAAGCTCTACTAAATATCTGCAATTTCTGCAAACTGCTTCAAAATGTGATGAGCCTCGAGGCACCAGCACACCTCCTGCTCCTACTCTTCCTGTCTCTGAGTTTTTCCCCAAGCAACCACACTGCCTGGCCATTTGCCATTGTTTCCAAAAAAGGTACAAGACTCAAGCACACATCAGAAAAAATAGACTCTGAAAGAAATATATTTTGAAAAACAAAAGTTAATGTAAAAAATAAAATTTTTTTTATGTAGCAGAGCATTTTTGTGTTTATTTTTGGTTTATTTTTTGAAAGAAAAAATAGCCTGATTTTCCAAGTTCTTTGTCTTTCTGGTTTAACACAGTCACCAAGAGAGATAAAAAATAATTAGATTGATATCATCGAAAACTTGTCAAAATGAATGGAATTACTTGGAAAGAAATTGTTTAGTTTTTAAATGAATCTGGGTTTTCTATAACTCAACTGTTATATCCTTTACTCACTGAATGTGTTTAGACTTTACATGTCTTACACATAAAATAGAAAATTCCAAGAAACCTATACTCTACGGGGATATACATTTATTTTTGTTTCTTAAAACCAAGGGTAGAACATTTAAAACATTTTTTTATTTATAAGTCCATTCTAGTTTTTAGTTAATAAATTTTACCTACTGGTTTCTGACGATCAATTAATAACGAAAAGAAACTGTGAATATTTTTTCCATTTATTCTTTCGTTACATTTTAGTTTCTGAAACATTTTGTTCAATCGCTATTCTACAATATTCCTGAAAAGATCCTTGTTTAGTTAAGATTATAAAGAAAAGCAAGGCTTCAGAAAGCTTTTTTCTCCCAAAATAAAATGTATTCTTTTCAAAATTTGAATATATTTTCTTTTTTTCTTTTGGCATAACTCAGACTACAGAAAGTTACAAAGATAGTACCAAAAGGTCCGATGTACCTTCACCCAGCATCCCTCATTTGTTTTATCATACGTATCCACAATAAAACGCCAAGCCCAGGAAATTAGCACAGGTTGTATGTGTAGTTCTGTGTGATTTTATCACATGTGCAGATCTATGTAACCACCAATGTAATCAAGATAAGAATGATTTTATTATTACAAATATCTCTGTCATGAGACACCCACCTCCTTTCCCCACCATTCCTAAACCTTGGAATTACCAATAGGTTCTCTATGCCTATGTTTTTGTTGTTTCAAGAATGTTACAGAGGCAGAAGAATACAGTACATGAAATTTTCAGATTACTTTTTCTCATCCCATTCAAGCTGCTCCATGCATCACAAAACTTTATTCCATTTTATTACCGAGTAGTATTTCATGGTACGCATGTACCACAGTTGGTTAATTATTTAACTGTTCTAAGATATTTGTTTCTAGTTTATGGCTATTTTAAAGCAAAGCTGATTTGAAAAAAAAAAATCACTACAACATTTGTGTATAGCTATGTTGTTATTCCTCCTGGGTAGGTGATCAGAATTGGGTTGCTGGATCATGTTAAGTGTCTACTTAGGTTTTAAGTAACTACCAACCAATTCCAGATGGCTGTACCATTTTAGCCCAAAGATCCAGGTTTTTATATCCTTACCAGAATTTCTTATTGTTTTTAATCTTTCATTTTAGCCATTGCGAGTATTATGATATAGAATTAAGATCTTAATTTGAATTTCCATAATGTCTAGTTATATGAACATCTTTTTATGTGTTTACTTACTATCCAAATGTTATCTTTGATAAAATATCTCTTCTTGTATTTTGTCTATATTTTAACTGGTTTGGTATTTAAAAAAACAAAAATGAATTTCCCAGAAGACCAGTGATCTAATGGTAAGTAGTATATGCTTTTATGGTTATAAAAATATAATAGATTATTAAATGTATAGAGTAAAAATATTTATAAATGAAATATATTATAGGCTATTTCAATTTAACTCCATATTATGTCATGATGATCTCTCTATATCAATATGCATAAATATATATATACCAATGTATCTCCCTTCTTGATGCATTATACATGTTTAATTTAAAAATATGTACTACATATATTAAATTCTTTTAGTGGGTACCTATATTTTCCTTCCTATAAACTAGTGTACTAGTTCTTTTTCCAATTTAAAAGAATTGTTTGCTCAAAAAGCATGAATATATTGCATTTTCATAATGTTTGTCTACTTCTCATAAATAAAAGTTGTACTAGGGTGCTCTTTCACTAACAATAAACACATGAGGTAGTGGAGGAGATGCTATACTTCCAAGACCCACCCTCAAGATTGAGATACTCATTCCAAAGGTGTGGTGAATGTTGACTGTTGATGGACCACTGCCATCTGAGGACAAATTACCTAGAGGCTCTTATAGTACCAACAATATTTGAGGTACAAAAAGATGTAATATATAACCTATGGGCAAACTTACGCTACTCCCTGAGGGTAGCTGTGAATTACATCGGACCAATTCTCTAAAGGAGGAACAGTGCTTCTCCTTAACTAGAATCAACCAATGTTGTGATTATAAGTTCAATATTCCTGACCTCTGTCCCATCGTATATGGGGTGTCCCATCCTTAAGCCTGGTCTATGGCACAAATCAAATCTAGAACACACACTTCAAGAGTAGATCAGAGGACACACTCTTGCTATCACATATTGTGCCACCTGAAACTCCTGGTTTGACAGAATGACAGAACTACCTTTTTAAAATGCTGTTGCAAGGAAAAGTTAGATGTATTTCCTATGAAGATAGTTCATACAGGGTAAGGAACCTGCAGCTTTCTGATTCCAAGATCACTCTTTTTTAAGCCAAATGAGACAAAAGAGGCTTCATCTTTCTCTGCTGTACCCCTTTTAGTGAAATAATGTTATGTAAAATTTGGATTCAGTCAAAAGGCCACACTTAATGATCAGAAAGGCCACAAGTTTCCTCAAGGCCACAGGTTCTCCAGCCCTGAATCACAGTTTGAAGTAGAAGTGTCCTGCTCATCATTCCCTGTGACTCAATTGAATAATTTGTGCTTTCTGCCCCTTGTACCCAGAAGGAAAAAAATAAGACAGAAACCAAAAACACTTCCAGAGTTTCTCTAAATGTTACATAAAATTGTAAGTTATGCCCACTGCCTGATCACTTTGATTCCATGCCAAGATGAGAAGTAAAGAAAAAGAGTCCCCATCTAATCAGGAGTACTGACCCTGGATCTCAGAAGATAGAGCTTCTGTAGAAGACTGAGGCAGGGAGGAATATAGTTAGCATCCAGGTGATCAACCAGGGCCTATACTATCTCTTAGAATCAATTGTTCCTTACGAGGCTGAATACAGTCTCACTTTAACTCTTTCAAATGAAACGCTTTTTTTCCTACTGGAATATTTAGAATACCTTTCCTTTCTCTTGATGTTCCAAAAATTCAGAACATATTTTAATATGACTCATTTTTAATAAAGGTGGGTGTGCTGACAGCCTGCTCTAGTTTGCCTACTGGGAGAATCCATCATCTAAAGTGATATTGAGTAGTCAAACAGTGGAGAATGTGAATAAAAATTGCATGATATTTATTACTTACATTAACTTAAACAGAAGCCCCTTCAAACACACAAACCCTTACTGCCTTACTCATCCTCACATGCTTCCTTTTCTCAACATCTTTGTCTAGAACATACATCCTCCAGATCCTCCTCCAAAGTAGAATTCATTACACCACTGCCCCTCACTATGTGCCTGTGAATCAGCAGGTTTCAGGTGAGGCCTGAGATTCTTCACTCCTGAGACGGTCCCTGGAATTCTGATGGCCTATGGAGAACACTTTGAGTAACAACAAAAACAGACCTCATGTGACAAGTACCAACTTCACCTGAATGGTTTTTTTTTTTTTTTTTTTTTTTTTATACAGAGCCTCAAGCTGTTGTTCTGGGTAGAGTACTATGGCATCACAGCTCACAGCAACCTCCAACTGCTGGGCTCAAGCAATTCTCCTGCCTCCGCCTCCCAAGTAGCTGGGACTACAGGCACCCACCACTACGCTACACCCAGCTATTTTTGTTATTGTTGTTGCAGCTGTCATTGTTGTTTGGCAGGCTGGGGTTGGATTCGAACCCACTAGCTCAGGCTTATGTGGCTGGTGCCTTAGCCAAGTGTCTACTTAGAGAATGGGGATTTGAATAGGTACCAGTGTCTTTAACTAAAATCCATAATGTATCTTAGCCAGATTCATTCTGAAGTCTTGGCTCTCCTTAGTTTATGATTAAAATGATGACTATATTTTTAAGTTTTGCCTCTTTCTAGTTATATATTTAAATTCCTTCTCCTCAAAGGCTAGGTTTTGAAGAACTTCTATATGCAAGTTTCTAATACCTTTTTCCTCCTAAATAATAGATGGTCACTTTATCAGTACTTCTTTCTTAGCAGTATGTCTTCCAGATCATTAGATTAAGTTCTGCTTTCATTATAATTCTCATCTTTCATATCTCTCAATTAGTTTTATTTATGCATTTTCTCCTGTAATTTAAGTACTTACATTACTCATACTATCATTTTTCATTATTTATCCTCTGCACATATATATGTTCATTTTCAAAACACTACTACCTTTCCCTTTTTTCCTTTTTCTTTCCTTTTTTCCTTTCTGCCTTTCTTCCTTCCTTCTGTCCTTCCTTCCTTCAGTCATTTTTTTCTCCTGCACTCTATGTTTTTCTTCAGGTTTTATGTGATATCCCCAAGAGGTTTTGTAAAGCTTTTTGGTTTTGTTGTTTCCTAGTATATTTTCTTATGTTGTTCAGCTTCTATTATTGCTACTGTTATATCATCTAGTTCTCTGACCCTCTCCTCTGTTCTTGCATTCTGCTATTGAGTCCAGCCACTGAGTTTTTTATTTGGGTTATTATATATTACTGTTGTAAAACTTTTTGTTCTTATATCTTCAGTTTCTTAGACCTACTATTATTTTTTTCATTTCTGCCAATTGCTTGTGGTATTTTTATGATTTGCTGCTTTAAAACATTTCTCAGATAATGTCTGTTAATTTGGTATCGGCATCTATTGTTTTTGCATTTAGTGTTCTTAGTTCTTGTTATGAGCGATTTTTCAACTGACACCTGGGTATTTGGGATATTATGTAATGAGACTCTAGATCTTTTTATAAGCTTTTGTTTTAGATGGGTTCCGCTGATAAACACTTCAACAGGAAAGGACAGCCACCTTGTTCTTTCTATAAGGTTGAGTAGAAATCTAGGTTCTCCTCTGCCCTCTGTTGACACGTAAGTGTCAGCGGCTTTTTGTTAGTGCTGGATGAAGCGGGGACATTCAGGCCTCTAGTGGGCCTTCTCCTTGTATTTCCAGAAGCCCTGGTGATTCTGGCTTCTGTGACTTCTACCTTTCCATCCATTTGTGTACATTATGCATATAGAGCCCAAGGTTTTTAGTTGTGATTATGGAGGAACGAGGACAACTGCATCTACTCTACCTTCCCAAAAGAGAAAAGACTTTGTTTTTAATTTTGGTTATAACACTATACAATGACTCGGGCATACTTAGTCTTTGGGGGTAATTGTAGGCCCTCATAATTCATATTAGTTTGCCAATGCATGGTGAGGTCATTAGGCCAGTTTTCCCCAACCTCCATTTTTCTCAGAAAAAAAATTATTCACCTATGTTCATTCTCCTGATTTTATTGATCTTATCCACATTTACAGGAAAGTAGGTGGTGTGTTAGAAGGGTAGTCACGACACTTCATAATCCCTTCCACTCTAGATTCAGCCTTGGCTGTAGACTGCTGGAGAAATTAATAATTAATGAGAGTCTTGGTGAAGGAGCTTTATATCATCATATCAGCTACTTAGCCTCTTGATGTATCTGGAGAATCAGCTGAGACTTTACATATATGTGAGAAAGGAACATTGTCTTGGTACACTTTCCCTTTTATTCCTTAAATCCATTGCAAGAACTGACAAATTTCTGGACGGCACCTGTGGCTCAAAGGAGTAAGGTGCTAGCCCCATATGCTGGAGGTGGCAGGTTCAAACCCAGCCCCAACCAAAAACTACAACAACAACAACAAAAATTGGCAAATTTCCATATCTAGTTCTGAATCAGTTACCTTCTGCATATATACAGCATAGATATTTCTAGAATTTCCTATACTTTTTGACTATTGAATATTTTTCTAGAAAGTTCTCCCATATGTTGGCATAAAACTTCCATTTTTAAAGAGACTTACGGTGATTTTTCTGCAATTATTTTTTCTAGTACACATAAAGAAATATGACTATGAAACTATAGATTAAAAGCATACCTCAGAAGAGGCCTCTTTATTTTCCTGTGACCTGCATTTACCTCCCCACTCTCCGTTGCACTTTGGGAAGCCAGATCAAGTAGTATTCATTATGGCCTCATACTAGTTTTTATAAACCTGCCACTATAGACGATTAAACATTATACTTACTACAACAGCCGCCAATATCATAACTCATCTGAAGAATTACTGAGAACAAGACATTCTCCTGGCAAGCCTGGAACTCTCTTGGGACTTGGAAGGCAAGCCACCAAGTAACTCAGTAATCCTGGAGGAGCAAAGTTCAGTCCTGTAGTGTAAGGCTCATGTTAAACATTAAACATTTTATGGAAGTTCCTTGAAGGATTAGTGGAGAAAAATTGTGTGTAGTATTTTTGGAGATCATTTCCCTTACCACCCTTGAAGATCATCTCCTTGAGTACATACTCTCTTGGCACCTATGAGATCATTTCCCTGAGCACAAAGCCCCTGCATGTCTTTGCTTAGTAATCTTTCTGCCCATTGTGTATCTTCTCAATAAAAAGACTCTGCAAGAAGAGCTCTGGGCTATCCTGCACCTATGGGTAGCCTCACCTCTTGCTCAATCCGTCTCTTACATGAGCATTTATAACATGCTGTTATAGTCTTTAGACTTTCCATACCATAGTCCATACCATAGTAACAAAATGGGCTTCACCTGTGATGACCATCTTTCTCGCTGCTCATCTTTACCTCTAGAGCTCCTATGCTTTCAAATTTAGAGCTGCAGGTATGGTTCTCTTGGATTTTTATTCATTTTCTATTTTGTCTTGTTTACTTATAATTGTCCTTATGTTACTTTCATCACCCTGTTCTTATTTTCAACCCAAATTGCAGAGTTCTGTGAAGAACATGATAAAGCTTTCTTAGCTAATTTATACTTGCTGACACTATTTTACTGTGCCATAATGCTGCCACATTTTAGCATTATTTTGAGATTACAGTTTTGCAAGTTGCTTTTATATCATTTTTTTTTTAGAAATTCCTTATCACCTTTTAAAAAATATATAAAATAAATATTATGAGATGTAGGCCATATTTTGCATAATTAGTCTTCATAAGGTGCAATATTGAATGTTTATAACTGAGTTTATAAATTTGTAGTCTACATTATGAGATAAGTGATGTTATATTGGAAATAATTCTAGAAGTTTGCTGTTTTGTGTGCTTTCAGAGAATATGTGGGAAAATGTAAGCAAATAACAGAAAATCTGGATGAAATTCTAACATGTCAAGTTGCTAGCAAATTCTCTTAAATGCATATTCTTCTGCCTACCTATAATTGAACAGAATTCTATTCCTACATTTATTATTAATTAAGGTTAACATAAGAGTATGAATGATTGTGTTACATTGTTTGCATTTCTACAGTAAAATTCAAGTTGTAGTTGAGCTTACATTTTAAAGTGAGGGAACGGACCCTGGGATGCCTGATGCAGTGATACCAGATGGCTTCATGAGCAGCACTCACTGTTTTCATTTTTGACTTGCAATTCTCAAAGAGATCACATGCTCATAGAAGTATGTCAAATGTGTATAGATTAGTTGAAAACAACAGTTAAGAAATGTGGTTGGAGCAACCTGGCAATGGGGTCAGATATATGCAAAAGACTTCCCGCAAAGTGCCATTTTTACATTATATTGTTTTCCACTGTCTGATAACCTTACACTTTCCCAAAAAATTTCCTCTCACGTATAGATGTATATGTATTGATTTATATGAGATTCCTATGAAGAAATGCCTAAAAATAATATCAGCCAATGAGAGACGACCTTAATCAGAGAGTGGTAAAGAACAGAACTGACCTTTCTTAGCTACCAGTAGCAGGTCACTGAGGTAGGATACCTAGTGGCCTCTTGTATCTGACTGAGTCTTTACAGTGTTCAGTTCATGATCTTTCTTGTTCTGAGGCACTGGAAATCAATTGAGCAGTCTTTACTGTTTAAATCCCACTACCACCACATTCACATAGGGGTTTTCAGCTTGTGTACAGGTCTGTATTTGTGGAAACTATTATAATCTTATTGAAAAAAATATGCCAATATATATTAGACTTCTTCAAGAGAATTTTTGATATTAATATCAATAGTTGACGTGAAATCATAGCAAAACAGACAAAAATTATAGTTAAAAGTTACAGGTTTATGTCTCATTCATTAGAGAAGGAAAGAAAAGATTTAATGAACCAGCCTGTCTAAAGTAAGAAAATACTTATGGTTCCCCCCATGTGCACGGTATTTGGAAATAAACCATTCTTATGAATCTACCATAACTGTGAGTTGATCTTTTCAGCGAACCAACCTAGGGAAAAAGGGCAAGCTTCGCCTTGATCCCTTCAGTTTGCCCTAGTTGGCTGGATCCTCACAGCTAGTCTGTTGTCCTGAAAGCCTCCGCGGGAGGACTGGAACCCTGACAGCAGCCGGCAGGTGGGGAGGCCTGTGCTTCGTCTGGCACACGAGGTGCCCAGGCCGGTGGTGAGGACGGGACCCTGTTGAGGTTTCCAGGACGCGTTTTCTCCTTCTTCCAGAGGAGGGCAGGCCCAGCCCAGACCCGATGCCTGCCGCAACTGGAGCTCTCAGAAGATGGAAGGGAGTTGAAAACCACACAAGGAGTTGTGACAAGTTTTTCTACAGATTGTGGCTTGATTAATAAGTCCATCTATTTCAGTACTGATGTTGTGACTCGTGCTATGCCTACAACGGTTGAACAAAAAGTTATGGTAGTCATTGAAGACGACAAAACGTCTCCTATGTTGAAAGCACTCGGAGTGGATGTTATATCCGATCATCGTGGTGGAGTTACATCATCAGACCCAGAGACCAGAATTACAATCGGTTATGTTACCCGCATAAAGAAAGATACTGTGTACCTTAATAAGAACATTGAACTCTCTATTAACATTGTCTCTGAAGGTTTTGTGCCTTTCAAGGGTGACTGGTTGGAAGCTGAGTGTTCCGTTGAGCCCGGTACCTCGGACCTTAAGCCGTTCTCAGTGAGGCCTGAGAGCACGTGGACGAGGTCCCGCATCACCATCTACAAGGAGAAAACCGGGTGATGGATGATACCATCTTGTTCACCCTGGATTCTGTGAAACTTCCCTGTGGATATGTACCTCAAAGATTTGACTTTGTCAACATAGTCATGGTGGAGAGCATACAGTCGTGCTTTATTTGGAGAGCGGTTTCTGTCACTCCCGCGCAAAGGAGTGGCTTCTGGGACAGCAGTGGCCTGGTCATCCTTAAAGTGACCCTCAGAGGCAAAGCATTTACGTGAAGAGGCAGCACGACCAGCATGTTAAAGACACTGATTTAAAGTGACAGTTTGCATCACCTATTTACTATGCTTATCGTTTATTCTTCCTCATGTTTGAATATCATCTCCACAATACAGGGTGTCTTTTGTTCTATTTTTGGTCATTACTGCATCACCAGGCACTTGAAATAGTGCCTGTCACATCGGAAGAATGTTACTCAGCATTGAAAAAAATAAAAATAAATAAAATAAGAAAATAAACAGGAAACCTTACCACAGAATTAAGCTATGGAAGTAGAATTTAAAATTAACTCTAATAAAGAGTATTGCAATTATCCTTTAAATTAAATTAGGATTTCAGCACTAAAGAACAAAGGGTAGACACTAATTTAGATATTTTACACCTCAGTTTTCAAGGAGATTGGGAAGAATGCTTAATATCTTCAAATCAATAGAATCAATTCCCCTGACATGTTCCTTCCTGCCAGTGATAGGAGTATAGATAAGAAGATAAGCCAAATTTTATTAGTTTCTGCAGACACTATAAAAAAAATATATGAATACAAGTATGTCTTTTTTAAAAACCACTTGGAGCTTTTTATACAACCAAACTGTCCTCATGCTTCAAAGTCAGGTGAATTCACATCTTTAGAGTGAGATGAGGTAAATGTGGTGCAAATATAATAATTGGTTATGGTTAATAACTTCTGCCACATCTGACCATATACTTAAAGTAAATTCTCCGAATTCTGAGCTTTTAATTAAATTATAATTTGGAAAATTAATTTTTATTAATTATTACTACTATGAGATATGCCTTCCTGTATTGTATTTTGGGGGATTTTTCGCCTCTGTGCTTTGGTTTTCTCTTTTAAATTGTATTATAATTTCTCTGATGGTAAATATTATTTTTCCATCTCCCCCAGCATCAAGCAAAATGTCCTAAACACATTCGAATATTAGTTTAATGCTCTGTTCAGTGTTTCACTTTGAAAATCTAAAATAATCCATCACACTATTTCATAATCCCTCTTAATACCTTTGTGAAATAAGTAAACATTTTTATCATATGGAATGCAATACAAAGACCAATATTTTTAACAAAGTAAATCACAAATATATTCTCTAATATCTATCAGGGTTTTCTCATTAGTTTTCCACATTTGTTACTTAGTGGGGTTTTCTTAATTATTTATTTATTTTGCAGTCTTTGGCCCAGGCTGGGTTTGAACCTGCCACCTCCGGTATATGGGGCAGGCGCCCTACTCCTTTGAGCCACAGGCACCACCCTAATTTATGTTTATTTTATAGTTTATAGAGTCCATTTACCAAATAGAAATCTACATTCTTAGAAATTTTCAGCTTTAAAAATTTGAAAAATGCAATACCAAGCCCCATATTGACCACAATGATGTTTCTAGGCTGTATAACAAGACACTCTAAGAAAAAAAATAAGAGTAAACTTTTTGTGAAATAAATGTTTTTATTTTAGTAAAGAATAGTTTTTATTGTTATCTTTTACTTTGACTCTTTATTTTAATTTATCATTTTTCTTAAAAAAAGAGGATTGCTACATCAAAAGGAAGAAAAGTTTGTCTCTGCCTAGGAGAATATTAATCCTAGTTTACAAAGAAGTCATTAGGAATTTGGAGGATATAATTAATATAATGCTAATTCTTCAGTTTTCTCTGCCTGCCTCTAAATTAATTAGTTTCTGGATCACTTCACTTCTAATAGAACTCCAGTAATCTTAGGCCTTCTGAAGAGTAGAATAAAGGATGAACTCAACCATAACGCAGAATTGCTCTCTCCTTGAAATAAGCCTCAAATTTCAGTATACACATGACGAGGGTTTTTGCATGAGGAATGAAAAGGCTTGACGCAGAATCTGTGCTGGGGACTGAGGACCTCAGGGAGAAGTCCTCCTGAGCAAACCTCAGGTCCTTATTATTATAATACAGAAAGAGTAGATAAAAGCTGCTTATCAGACATCAGCACTGATTAGGGAGGACAGGAGAAGATCAGATAGAATGTTTCCACTTTTGTTTTTATAAAACCACAGACCTCCAGCATGACCTTTGCCTCCTGCATCAAGAGACTTTTAGAATCAGAGAAGCTTTGTAGCCACACATCACATATACATTCTCTCTTGGAGGTCAGTTTTCTGCCCTCTTGCACCTACACAACTCATATGCCATTCCCATGACTCTTCAGGTCTCTCACGCAGAAAGTAGGCTCATGTTCAAGGTCAGGGAACAATTTTCTCTATATACACAACATCACAATACATGATTCTATTACCAGAATAAAGAGAAATATTAGAGCTATATACAATGGCTAGTAGTCTACCATTTTGCACCTGTAAAATATTATATGTTGATTTCATCTTGGTTTTAAATAATTGTTTTGAAAAATTTAAAAGGGATATGGAATCAATGCAAAGTATTATCTTCTCTCTTTATATAATCAGGATGATCATTGGTGATAAGAATTATGTAAATTAATACATTTTATAGATACAAAATTAAAACTTTTATCCTGATTGGAGCTACTAAAATAGCAAAAAAGAATATACATTTTTATGGATACATAATTGTTTTCAAATAGGGTTTGTTCCCTATTTGTCTTTTAAATGAGTAATCATCATTATTAGTTTTTAAAATTCTGACTTGTTTCTTGGATAATTTCAAGGCACTGACCATGACTTTATATTAGGCAGCATATAAAAGGAAATGTCTTTACAACAGAGATTTTCAGGAGATGTATCATTATTTTGTTAATAAAATATAGTGAGGGATTGAACAATTATGTAAAACTGAATGTGTCTAAGGCTTATGAAGCTTACTTTTTCATAAAGTTACATTGTAACTCTGAAGAAAATACTGACCACACTAAATGAAGAAATGTAGAATAAAGAAAAATGTATTTTAAGTAATTTTAAATGGAGTTATCTCAAGATATTATAACTGGCTGCAAGAAGAATAAATGGTATTCTATTCACCTATTCACTCAGTCATTTATTTATTCATTCATTCCACAAATACTTAATGAAGAATTCATACTTTATAGGAACTATTCTATGTTTGGGGATACCTTCTCTTGCAAAACTGACAATCCATTGTTACTATCAGATTACCTAATGCATCTGTATTTCAGAACAAGATATAATATTATCATACATAATTTAATTATAAGCCAACACATGAATATCTGGCCACTTCTTTCCTGTTCTGCACCATCGCCTTAGTTTATTAGATGATAGCATCATTCCTAATGTAAACTGTTGTAATAAGATCCTAACACTCTCCTAATCACAGAATGACTAAATTACATTTTAAAAAATAAGCTAAATATTTTTCCTTCTCTGCTCTAAACCTTGCAATTTGTTTTTTTATTCACTATCTCATGGAAAGTTAAACAAAATTTCTTACTTTCACATACAAGTGGTAATCTTCACTATCTCTCTCACTTCATTTTCCACCAGGGGTGGGCCATAAGTTTGAAATTTTTTAGTGGGTAATTGGGACAGGGAGAAGAGATAAGCGGGCCACTCCCTGTTGTTTAGAGGAGCTGAAACTTTAAGAGAAAGCAGGAAGGGGCTTTCTGGGGAAGGGGCTTTTCTGGAGCAACTACCTAACAAAATATCTTTTACATATAAAGACAGTAACACAGGGTTCCCCCATTCAGATCTGGACAGGGACCTCTGTTTTCTAGGCCTGGGCAAACAGACTCTTATTTTTCTCTAAACTGTACTCTATGAATTTAGGCAAGACAGGAGAAAAGCAGTTTTTCCAACATTTCATGTAAGCCAGCCTTTTTTGGAGTGGTCTCCCTACCACTTTTGCCTGGAGCTGGAGGGACTACATTCATTTGTTAATACACTCATTTATTTGCTAATCAATATTGAAGAGTTGTCTTCCTGTCTGCCAAGTCCTAGCCAAATTAATTCTCAAGACCTCCCTATTTACAAAATAGCATATTAGACAACAGACCCATGGGGGACTTCACATTTGGGTTTCCCCCTTCTTCCAGGGGCTCTGGTGCCTTTCATTTCTTCTGTATTCCTTTATATCTAATAAATCCTATCTTATTACCTATTGGTATGGTCTGTGGGTTCATTCTTCAAATCTTGGAGATCAAGAACCTACTGAAGAAATTTCATTAATAGTGTCTAAATAGTGGAGATACATTAAATAATACACATAGCCGGCAATCAAGTAGGTGGGAATTAAGCTCCATTTCTTAAAAAAAATGAGTACCAAAGAATTTGTGGACATATTTTAAAACCACAGACAAATAACCATCTAAAGATTGATCCCAAAATAAAGTATGAGACACCTCTGAGGCTATTAACCAAAATAAAATGTTAAGTGAAGAGATGAAGAGATAAATGATGCATTCCGGGATATCTGCCTATTAAAGAAACCTAGAGGACCATTATGAAATACACCTGTGAACACATTTCCCAGCTTCTCTTGCAAGAAGGCTAGTCTTATAGCTATCCCAAACAATAAATTATGAATGAAAGTACAGTAGTACTTACTCATGATTTTGCTTTCCACAGTTTTGGTAACTCACAGTCAGTAACAGTTCAAATACATTACATGAAAATAACTTGTAAGTTTTAAATCACACACCATCTGAGTAACATGATGAAATCTCTTGCAGTCCTGCTCCAACCTGCTTGGGACATGAATCTTTTCTTTGTCCAGTTTGTCCACGCTGTCTACACCCCAACCCATTAGTCACTTAGTAGCCACCTTAGTTCTCAGATTGACTGTCACAGTATCACAGTGCTGTGCTCAAGTCACCCTTATTTTTTACTTCGTAATGGCTCCAAAGAACAAAGGTAGTAATGCTTGCAATTCAGATATGCCAAAGAAAAGACAAAGTGCTTCCCATAAGTGAAAAGATGAAAGTTCTCCACTTAATAAAAAAAAAAAAGTACATAATAAAGTTGCTAAGATCTATAGGAATGACAAATCTATTGGTAAATTTGTGAAAAAAAAATAATCATGCTAGTTTTCCTATTGAACTTTTAACTTCAAAAGTTATGACCACAGTACATGCTAAGTGCTTAAGACAGAAATAGCATTAAATCTATAGCTAAAAGACATGAACAAAAATTTGTTCTCACTGACAGCAGTTAGACACACCACTACCTGTAGTTTCAGGCATCCAGTGTGGGTCTTAGAACATATTCCACACACACAAGGGGAAACCACTCTCTAATGGATATATTTTTCAGGTCAAGTTGAGATCCATTCTTTTCTCTTCCATTCTCTCTCTTTCCCCGTGTGTTTGGCTAATAAAGAACTCCAAAGCATTAGTTAAATGATCAAAGAAATCTGGATTTTAGAGTTGCCACTTGAAGAACTACCTTGCATTTTAGCACTGGACTTTATGTTAGTGAAAATTATACTTTAAGAATGTCAAGCCCCTGAGATTTCAGGATTTATCAATTTTGGTAGAAAGCCTTGTTCATCACAAATAAGACAGAAATTTTTACTGTAAAGTGTTAATATTCTGTAACAACAACTTAATGTATAGGGCAATGGCTTAGAGTCTAGTCAATAAATGTTTTCTTCAAAGGAGCAGCTCATAAATGCATGTATATGAGACTTTGAAGACTCTATGAATGGACTCTTGTAACTCAACTATCCTATACTAACCATAATACATAAATGACTAATGAGGCTATGTTAAAAAAAAAAAAAAAAAGCCAGGACGGCACCTGTGGCTCTGTAAGGCACTAGTCCCATATACCAAGGGTGGCAGGTTCAAACCTGGCCCTCGCCAAACTGCAACAACAAAAAAATAGCTGGTCATTGTGGTGGGCACCTATAGTCCCAGCTACTCGGGAGGCTGAGGCAAGAGAATCGCCTGAGTCCAGGGGTTAAGAGGTTATTGTGAGTTGTGTGATGCCATGGCACTCTACCAAGGGCGATAAAGTAAAACTCTGTCTCTAAAAAAAAATAAGTGAATAAATAAAATAAAATAAAATCTTTTTTATAAAAGTCCACATTTGCCCCATAGGCAGTAATTTTCTTTTTACTTATTTATTTTGCAGTTTTGGCCGGGGCTGGGCTTGAACCTGCCATCCCCCATATATGGGGCTGGCGCCCTACTCCTTGAGCCACAGGTGCTGCCCCGGCAGTAATTTTCTGAGTTAGGACTGACACGGTAACAAAAAAATATAATACCGAAGGATGGGAATGTAATTCATGTTATGCAGGTGCAAAATGTTTAGCAAAACTTTTTTGTTGTCATGACATGGGAGGGCAGTTATGTACCTAATGAATTAGGAAATCTAGCAGAAGTGGATTTGAAATCAGAGTGTTAGTGTATGTGTGCTAATAATGGTTGAGTTTAACAATGTATAGAAAGGAAAGTGTTAAACAAACAAAAGACGAGGTAATTCAGAAAGTAAAAATGAAAAGAATATCAGGAATTTAAAGGAGTAAAGAAGCTGAACATTTTCACACCTTAAAAAATGATAAAAACTTTAAATGGCTGTGAGCAACAAAAAAGTCTAGAAGTTTCTCACTTGCATAAAATGAATCAGGTGTCACAAAACCAGATTAAGAGAAGCCTTCATATTCATACCTTTAATGCCACTACTGGATTGAGGGATAAACAAGGGAACCAAACAGCAAAAATTGAACTGGCCAAAAGCACATGTGGAAGCGCTTACTGAATTTTTAGAGCATCTATACTGCCAAAGAAATTATAAACTCAGATAAAAAGGCATTAAAGAGGAACTTCATGGTACCTACAGTCAATGGAGACTGCAGTAAAAAAAAATCCCTGAATCTTTTCTCAGATGACAGGTATTAACTGCACTGCAGTTTGATGAAGCCTCTATGCAAAAGCACACACTCAATATTACTTGAAGATTTTATAGAGAATAAAAATGGCTAGGAAGAAAAAGAGAAAATAAAAAGACCATCTGAAAGGGTGGCACTCGACTGGCAGAGATCTCACAGATCACCAAGGCTTGTACAAAAGGTCTTTATTGGTGAGGGAGGGATGCTGCAGAGGAGCACTGAGGAGGAGAGAAAAGAGAAGAGAGAGATCAAAAGAAAAGCGCACCCTTATATAGGTTCAGTTAGGGGAAGTCTCTGAATGGTGACAGGATGGTAGAATAGCCAATAAGGAGTTACTGCTCTGGCAGGAAAAGCCCTTAGGGGTGGGCCATAAGTTTTGGGACAGGGAGATGAGGTAGGTTTTGTGACTGGGAGATAAGGAGATGTCTAGCAGGCAATTCCCTGTGCTTGGAAAGGAGATGTAACTTTAAGAGTGAGACAGCTAGTCTTGGTCTGTTGAAAGCAGGAAGGGTCTTTCTGGGGAAGGAGCTCTTCTGGGGCAATTACCTAACACCATCAGTGCTATAGTACCATATGATCTTGCCCATGCCCATGCATATCAGAGCTCTGTGGCAAGCAAAATCAGGGGAAAATAATTACAAAAAATAAGGATGAGAGATACTAGCTGCAGAGCCAGATAGGAGTTGAAGCTACCACTGGAAAGATTAAATCCACACTAGTGCTACGTCAGATGGGATGTGGGTATGCCCTGCTTCCTGCTTCTTGGCTCCCATTGCCAAAGAATGAGCACTGGTGCTTAACCAATGACAGAGTAATCACAAATACAAAGCAATCATATATATATTTGTATTTAATTTGTGTAATATATATACATACATTTATAGCAGAACAATAGTAAAGTATAGCAACAATACATCTCAAAGGGTGAGAGAGTCCTCTCTGTAACTGGATAAGAGACCCAGAAGTCTGCGCATACACTTTGTCTTTTATATGCTCACTAGTTTATCCCGCCTTCTCCCCAGCTGGATTGGCTGTCCTTTCCTGTCCTTTGGGGTAACTGACAGGTTGAAGTTACATAACAAACTCCTTGGTACCCATGCATTTTCCCCATCTTCCAGGAAACTTCTCTAAGAGCCCACAGGGTTGAAATATACAGTGGTAATTGAATGATAATAAGCCCCAGGCCAATTTAAGATCACTATGGGTTCATCACTGTGTGCTCTGACTGAGGAACAGTCTCTAGTGCAACTTGGTTCCTTCTTTCTGCCCTTAGCCACTCCCCACCTATTTACCCTCTGACATACCTAACATTAGATTTGGAGATACTTGGGGGAAAAAATAGAAATCAGATCATATAACAAACTGCAGGAAAGGGATGTCAATGTACCTGCTCTTAAAGAGCTGAACAATAAGAACAGATAGATGTGGGATTGAAAGAAAGAGGATCCACAGCAGGAATCTATTTAATCTGGAAGTAGATTTAAAACAAAAACAAAAACAATTCAAAGAAACATGCATCATATAAAAACAAAACAGTCTTCCACTTAACTTCTGGAGAACAAAATAGTCAAAAGTAAGGGGAAAGCCCCCTCTGGCAACTGGGTGGTAAAAGTAAAAACAAGAAAAAGTAAAAAATGTAGGGTTCTGCAAAACCAGAGAGATGTGAAATCTGAGGCCTAACAATCTCTCATCTGCCACCCAAACCTTCCAACTAACTACATGTAAACAAACAAGCAAAACCACTGGTAAGTTACTGGTTCTTTGCTAGACTGACAAGAAACTATACCATTAAAATAAGAATCATATACACTGGATATTATTAAAAATGAATGCAAGAAAACTTAAGTTCTTTAAGAACTACTTTAGGAAATCAGAACAAAATGCTTTAAACTAATCCTTAGTCCAAAAAAGCAAACAAGCAAAAAACATAAGTCTTTACACCAAACAGAATTAAAAATATCAAAACAAGTATCTGAAGTTATAAAAAACCACTTTGAATCAGAAATTAAAACTAAATTTCAAAATGGATAAAGACAAGAAGAAATTTTCTTCAAAATGACAAGGATTATCCAACCAAACGATAACTAGCAAAATTTCAGAAAAGGATAGCAAGTATTTTAAAAAGATATGAATATAACTGATATATATATATATCCCAAGAAAGGGTCAGGATCAGAGAGAAACCTGCCCTTTTCCCTTGATTGATTCACTGAAAGATCAACTCATAATTATAGTAGATAAATAAGAGAAAGGTTTATTTCCAAATACCATGTACATGGGGGAACCACATGGATGATTACCCAAAGTCTCAGTGATGGTCAGAGACCTTTATAGATGCCTTTTGGAAGGGAGATGGGAGAATGTGGAAAGTATAGGTACAGCAAGTGGTCTCTAGGGTGGATGTGTGTAGATGAGTGGAAACAGATTGATTTGTAGATTAAACTGAGAGACAGGGATCTATGCTTCAAATGAGCCTGGGGCCAGGTCTATTAGCATGTAATAAGGAAGTCAGCATCACCTTTGTCATTCTCAATTAGGTTACTCAGGTTTTTTTTATGTAGATAGAGGAAAAGCCTCTTTCAATGCCTCCTGATCATGAATGGCTTTTAATTTGAAATATTCTTTATACCAAGGAGTCATATTTTGAGGCAAAATTTTCTTAGTTCCATCATTCCCCTCATGTGGAACTTTCCTAGAAGTTCCACACATTCAGAGCTGAGTTGGTAACTGTGAAGAGAGAGAAAGCAGGTTAGTAATCTAGTAATAGTATGCTTGAAAAGAGATACAAGAACATAAATGAGGATGAGAATGAATAAGCAGAAAAGAACAGATCTAAGCATGTTTTCCCACACTCCATTAAACCAGACTCCCATTACTGGGAATAGGTCAGTCCAATAGAATAGTTTCACTTCATTAATTTGATGAGGAATATTTATCTTGTCCTTTAAGAGATATAGATCAGTCTTTATTTGCCCTGATTGATTTATATAAAAACAACATTTTCCCCCCACTAACAGCATAAGCTCATTCTTGCTGAGCTGTCAAAGCATCCAGGATGTGGCAATTTTGAATTACAACAGATGCTAGGCTATTAACCTCTGCTTGAAATGTTCCCAATGCCTGCATGGGGGTGTTGAGCTCTTGTTGTATTACTATGGAGAGATTCATACTGCTCTTTCAATTTTGTATGTTCCAAATGTTGGGGAGAAGACCCTGAGCCTTGAAAAGAACTCCTAATTATGATATACAAGAAGATTTCTTATAATGGTACATTTTATGTGTTTATAAGCTACCATCTTATGAACAAAGAGCTCAAGTTTGTACTTTTATTGGCATTTAAGGTGGAGTACTTTTAAAGTGGAGTACATTTAAAATGGAGTAACTGAGGGTGTCAGATAACCAAGCCTACAGTGTCCTGACTATATGGGTAGGAATACCTTATTACCATATAAGATAAAAAGACCAGTGTAAAATTGAGAAGATTTATGGACAGAAAAGAGAAAGTGAGGTATAAAAAAAGTTGGACTGGCTACAGCTCAGTATTTGCCTAACTTAAACACAGTTTGAGCAGGTGTCCATTTTTAATCAGCCAAAATTCTATGAGCCACAGAAAGAGTAGAAAGAAGTGAAAACAAATAGAGCAAAGTTTACTGAGGACAAACAGCTGAATTTTCATCTTGTAAGTAAAACTAATAAGTTTTAACTAAGGTTATTACATAAAGATGTGAGAAGTACTTTAAGAGGTAGAGAACAGTTTTTACAAGATCCACAAAAGTTACAAACAAGATGTAACTATAGTTTTGTCTAGTTATATTTTTCTTGGGTCTCAACTTTTAAGTTGATCATTTATACATAAATGTTTAAAATTCTCATATATCTTTATAGAATGCAGGATAGCAAAAGTGCATAGAAAGGAAGAGAACTAATGAACATTATAACTTATAAATATTAAACTAGAACAGGTTCATTTTCTGCTTGAGAATCAAATTTAGGGATGCTGAGATGAAAATTCAGAATTTTAATCATTAACTATAAAATAAACTGGCCTATAATTATTCTTACAGGGCAGTGTTGAAAAGATGTCTTTGTTTTAAATCAGTTATTTGCTTTTCAATTTAGTTGAGAGAACTTTTAGGGCCAGCCATAGCATTATGTGTTTTTCTTTTAATCTAATTTTTGTGTTAATATAATGCAAATATTTCAAATAAGAGATCTCAGAAAGTTAAGAACATTTAGAAGTCTTTCAATTTAAAGGATCCATCTGTGGCCATTAATCACAAGGGCATACTTATTTCAAAAGTGACTTAATCTCATAAACCTATTTATAGAAAGTCCTGGTGGTAGTCTTCTAGGTTTAGAGTAAGTTTTCACCAGGTAAGCTAGAGAGGTGTTCCTGGAGAGGGTTTAGAGGAGACGGTTCTCAGAAACAGATTTATGATAGAATAGACAATGACGATGACGAAAGACTGACTCCTCAGAGTTTGACACATTCGGTACACACAGTGTGCTGCTGAGAATCTTACCTGTCTCAGACTCCCCGTCTCAACAGACTGGCCACCTGACATGTTCCTGACAAAACATGCCCCCCAGATGGCGGAGACTGAGAAAAGAATTCCCACTTAGTCATAAAGTCAAACTCAGAGACATAAAATAGGACAAGAGGGAAACTTACACAGTTTTTCTTTCAGGGACCTGCAACAAAGTTTGTCTTAAAAGCCACCAGACTAGTCGGAACAATGTAACTGGCCAGTATGGAGGGCTGGTTTGAACATCAGGCTGGTGGGGAGCTAGGCATGAGTTCTGCCCTATGGTTACCCTCTTTAAACTAAACGACACAGAAAGATAAGGGACAAAACAAAAATAAGCAGTAACAATGACAGTGATTAGAATCCATTTCGGAGAGATGGTATCAAACAATATGAATATTCATACACCGCCTAGTACCAAAATATATACCAGTACCAGAGTCGCTCACAAGACTAGTGACCAACAGAAACATTTATCTCGTTAATCTCAAATATGTGAAGGACAATGATCTGTTACTATCTGCTCAGCCGGAGCCCACAGAGAGGAAACCCGGGAGTCCTACTGGTAAGTAAAGTATCTCACCATGTGCTGGCTGGCTGGACTTCCAATATTCCTGAGGCAGCTTTTTGGGAGAGCAGAGTGGTTTTGAGATCTTGCCTATATGACTATTATGTATTTTAATAACAGAGAAATAATACAACTACAACTTAGGAGGAAAAGGAAAAGAGAAAATCTAACTATTGTATAGCAATAGGTGTATATTAAAGAATACTCCCTGCAAACTGTTAAAACAGATAAAATGTTAACAGATAAAGAAAACAAAGTGCTAAAGTTATTAAAAGATATATAAACACATATAAACACAGAGGAAGCCCCAACAAATGTTTCACCTTCTTAAAGACCTTATTTTATTGAATAAAAAGGTAAATAATGCCTGTCCTTCAGTAAAGAAATGTAGTAAATATAACAAAAGGCACATAATTATAAGTTGTGGTTGAAACTAAACCCATCAGTCCTAAAAACAAATATGAAGGGGCTTAATTCTTCCATTAAGAAGAAATATTTTCAGTTCAGCACACAAACATAAAACAGTGTCCCAATACTCCCAATGTTAAAAAGTAAACTATAAATACCTAGGAAAATCTGACAGAATTAACTCTATATTGTAAGGGACTAAGACATTTGTGATTTAAAAAAATAATTATCTTTGGTTCCATAGGGTATTTTCACTAAAATTTCTTAATCAGGAAATGTACGTTTACTAAGTTTCAAAGATTGATCAAGGAAACAATATGATAACATGATAAGAATAGTATTCCCAAGCTAATATAGCAGCAACTATTTTCAATTGATGTCTTTTTGTGATAAGACTCTTTTTATTTTTTCAGACAGAGTCTCTCTTTGTCACCATGGCTGGAGTGCAGTCAGATCATCTTAGCTCCCTGCAACCTCACAGTCCTGGTCTCAAGTGATCCGCCTGCCACAGCGTCCCAGGTACCTGGGACTATAGGCATGTATCATGATGTCTGATCTATGTTTTCTAGTTTTTATAGAGATTAGGACTGGCTTTTTCTCAGGCTGGTCTTGAACTCCTGACCTAAAGTTACCCTCCCACCTTGGCCTCCCAAAGGGTTTGGATTACAGGTATGAGCAATGGTACCAAATACAGGGGGGGTCCCCAAAAATGTATACACATATTAAGAAAAAACTGTATTAAATTTGTAATACTCCAGTCACATTTGACTTCTGCAATTACAAGAGGTGTTCAGTGTGCCTTGGCATCTATCGTTTGTTTTTGGTGTATATTGAGCATTATAATTTTAATGTAATTTTTTCATTTCTTAAAATGTGTATATAATTTTTGGTACCCCATGTCCTTTTGATTTGTTTAGATATATTGGCCTGACTCGTGTAAGACTCGATTCAGGCTCCAGGTGGGCCTCACTCTCCTTTTCTGCATCAGGCCCACTCATAAATGCTCTGTTTTTATTATATATGTACTTCCACTTATCATTAAAATAATAGTTAGCCTTCTTTTTCAGTGCTGCCTAAGTCATGCTAGCATCAGTGTTGTGATCATGTAGATTTTTTTGATCTGAACTCTCAGAAAATATGTTCACAATTTTCCCAGGGTTAGAAAGTAAACTAGCACCATCTCCATATACAGCACAGCAGTTATCCCACAGGGGAAGCCAAAGAACACGTGCCATCATTCACAACTGCATGGTACTAAAGTCACACACTTAAAGTCACATCAGTCGGAGGGAGAAGGCAATGGATGACCATCACTGCGAACTACCTACCCATGGTTGCCAGCATCGGTCATCAGAGACACCACCACCAGACAGCAACTACAGATGCTGCTTAATCTAACTATACCCATTTGACACTAAAATGAAGTCCTAAGAAGCCTCTAAGAAAGAAATTTATTAAGAAAAAATAAATTTCAAATTATATTGAGATTCATGCAATAAATCTTCTGGGGGTTCTGCTTCTCCTACTTCCTGTTGAAAGTAGAGCTACAAGAAAGAAAAATAAAAAATCTTTCCATAAAGAACTCTAAAAGATTTTGAAGACTAAAGGCACACTAGTACGCATCTCTCAGAAAGTATCATGAGAAAGGGAGTGAAGCATTCTCCTTCTGAAAAGAACACAGAATAGCACAAGTAAGTTACTGCCCTGCACAACACCAAGGCATCTGAGCAGCGGCACAAGACCTGAGCCCGAGTCTCAGAGGCTAGTGAGTTAGCAGGAATGACAGAAAGGTCAAAGGCAGCCAGACCCCCACCAAAAGAGATTGCAGCATTTAGTAGAGGTGGTAGTCCCCGATAGAGACTCAAAAGTGCCCATCCAAAGCTACAGTGTCATGTAGATAACTCGGCTCTGGATCAATGTTCTACACCCACAAATGACAATTTACATAGATATTGCTCCTCATTTTCAGTGGCTCATGAAATAAAATTATTAGCACTATTTTCTCCTTCTCAGAAATTAGTAACTCCCTGGCAAAATACCTCTTCAAGTTGATTGTAAGTCCCATGGAAGTGGCAGTGTACAGGATAGAAACAGCATGTGGAGAGCGGGGCAGGAGATCAAGCTCCTTTGGATGAAAGCCTAATGGTTTTTTGCCACCTCAGAGGAAATCCGTTGCATGTCAGTGATGTGGAATGAAATGTTTAATGAAGCCATCACTGAGGTTGCCATGCGATCGTGTAGGTCTTCAGCGTGCGGGATCTACCTTACGCACTGCAGATGACTCTACTGAATTATCTCTGGACTTAAAAAAGCATATTTTCTTTAGTATTAAGTATTACTTTCATTTAGTCTAGGGTACACAAAGTTATGGCAGTGTGAAAATTAATTGAATCAGATTACTTTATATAAACTTTAAAAAGTCTTTAAAGTGAAAAAGCTGACTTCAGTCACTTAATTCTTTGTTTACTATTGTGTTCTCTAAGTATATCCACGTTATTTCTACAGCAAAAAAGTCATTTTATTAGCTGGTGATTCTATTTTTGTTTTAAGAGTTTTGGCAAAACTTCTCATATGCCTAGGGATATACTCAAGTCTCTGATTGTTATGTTAATCTCCCAGACTTATGAGAGAGTCGAATTCAATTTATAAAGGTTCTCCTTTCTTTAAAAAGATAATATATTTATATACATCTGTGTATTCCCAGTAAAACTAAACCTAACATAGACATTAACTAAATAGTATATGCTTTTCAAAACTCCACTTTTCATAGTGAATGAAAGTAGTTTTCCCCAGTCAGTTGGGGAAATAGAAGAATTTATAGAAAAGACAAACTGAACGGCTGAATGAAGAAGATACAGGAATCCGAGTAGGACCAAAGGCTTCTCTGCAGACTATTAAAATCTTTGTGGATTTCTGTTATCCCACCCTCACCTATGTTATTGCATAAGGCATGCCATCCTCAAGAATTCTAAAGTAAACTATCTGAATAAGTATTGATGACCTACAAGTGAAGACCCTCTATGTTAGTCAGTGTTCAAAGTGTTTCTAATCTATCTGGGGTGGTAATCATATACATCACCTCTGGTAAAAAGAAGTGAATGTCCATTAGCAGTGTAGATTTAAGACATTCTTACTGAATTTGAATGCTGGCTCTGCCAATTCATTGACAAATGCATTAGCCTCATGTTGCCTTTATTTCTTTGATTTTAAAGTGAAATAATAATAGTGCTTACCTGATACGATTGTTCTTAACTACTAAGGTCGATATACCTAAAATATCTCATGTGTTACCTGGCAACAGAGGAAGTTTCATAAACCATTAGCTTTTTATGATTAAGACAAAATTAAAATGCAATGAAAGGTTGTATGCCATCTCAAAACCTGAGGAGAATCAATTTCCTAAAGGTTATTATAAAATAATAATTCTATCTACATAGGATATTAACAATCTCTTGGATTTTTCCTTTTTGTTGTTGCTCTTGATAAGTGAAATCAGATATGTGTACTGACAGGAGAGTGACTATCTGGTTTACTCCCCAGTTTCTATAAGCATCTTTTGGACATGACATCTGTAATTAACATAAATTTGTTTTATTCTGCTTTGCCTTATTTTGCTTTAAGTAGTAGTTTGCTCTGTTCCCTTTGCTTATCAAATAATTGTATTATTCCTGATATCTCAAGAACTCTCCCTGATGGGAACTAGCCCCACTGATATGTGCTATTTTTCTATAAAGCACTCACCTGATTATTTTCAGAACTATAAATAGTGCATCAGGGACTACTTGCTTAGGGAGTTGCAATAGTAATGGAATTGGGAGAAGAATATTGAGGAAGTTTTTTGAACTTCGTAGTTTCAAAAATATCTCAGGACATTTTTTTTTTCTTGGCAAGTTATGCTTGGAGTGGTATCTTGCCTAACTTTCATAACATATTATATGTCATAAACCAATAAAATTTCCTAAAATTGTGCTAGTTAAAAAATCCTGGACTTGTTCTGTATTCTTTTATATTACTCCTGGAACCTAGGTGTCAGAGCTTACATTGTCAAGAGATCCCAAAAGCTATAAATTACAAATAGAATTTCATCAAAATTAGAACCTTGTTTATTAACAAAATAAACGAACAAGCTTACATCTGAGGAAGGATTTATATGCAGAATATAGAAAGAACTCTTAAAACCCAATAAGAAGAAATCAAACCAACTTTTTAATGGACAAAAATTTAATTGTGAACTGCACTAAGGAAAAAAATGCATGGCAAATAAGTATCTGAAAATATACTCCACATAATTAAAGAAAACCAGAAGTATAGTCTACCAAGGGGGAGGGGAGAGGCCAAGAGTGGGGCAGGGAGGCTGATGGGTGGGATCTCACTACTGTGCACAGTGTGAGAGTGTTCAACATGCTGAACCACAACTTGAATTTTACCTGAGAAATGAAAACAACATAACCTTAACATTCATACCCTCATGTTAGTCTGAAACTAAGAAAAGATACACCACAGAATTTATTAGAAAATGTAAATTAAAACCACAGTAAAATAGTATTACATCACCATTAGTATACCTAAAATTAAAAGTCTGAACACACTGTTTTTGAGGGCATAGAGAAACTGGAAGTCTCAACATACTTGATGGGAATGAAAATGGTATAACCATTTTAAAAAACAATCTGGCAGATTCTTTAAAGGTTCAACATGCATTGTAGCATACGATCTAGGCATTTCAGTCTCAGGGAGAGATCCAGGGAAATAAGAAACTACATATCTCAGTAACCACATGTGTACACTGATGTTCATACCAGCTAAATTCATTACAGCCAACACTAGAAACAAATGCATATCTGGTAAACAGGTAAATTGATAAACTATGTCATATCCATACAATGGATTACTACTTAGAGAACTCAGCAATAAAAACAAATGAACTCAATGCATGCAGCAGCATGGATGCATCTCCAAATTATCATACTGAGTAAAAGAAAATAGGAAAAAATACATTATGTTACAATTTATGTAGAGTTCTAGAGATGCTTACCAATCAATAGTGATAGAGAGCAGATTATTAGTTGCGTGGAAATGGAGAGGGAGGGAGTTGGAATAATTATAATGTGGTTTAAGTAAACTTTCCAGGTGATGGAGGTATCTCTTCCTGATTGTGGGCTGTGTTTCATGGGACTACACACATGTCAAAACTTGTCAAATTATGTTATTTAATATGTTCAGTTTATTAACGAGATCTTTAAAATGCATTCAGTGTATCCAAGTAATTCTTTACACATAATTATATTTAATGGCAATTCCTCAGAAATACAATTTCCTTTAAATCAATGAACATTTATTTCATGCATTGAGTTTTCCCTAAGTGTCAGATACTATTAGGAACTAAAAATTTAAAGAGGAAGTAGTGTTAGGTGAAATGTTTTACCTTAACAGTTTAAAAGCACTGGATTTACAGTCAGATTGACCTCAATTCACCATCTGGTACCACCTCTCCCAACTGAACACTCATGGTCAGTACTGAAATTATCTAAGCCTTAATTTTTTTCTAGTGCAGGGGGAAACCTGCAGATGAAAGCCCACATGTGGCCTTCTAGGTCCTTAAGTGTGGCCTTTGATGGAATCCAAATTTTATAGAACAAATCCTTTTATTTTGGATTAAGTGCAATTAATTAATACAATTATGAACGTAATTATGCTCTTTTATATTTTTATTTCTTATTTTTAAGAAATATATTAATATATATTTAATAAATATATTTATATTTAATTATAATTACATTTATATTATAATTAATTTATATTTAATAAATATATTTAATATATATTTAAATACATTAATATAACATATTTTTATTTATTTAAAATGAACATATTTAAAATACCAAAGAATGAAATAATTTTCAATGAAATAATCCTCCTAGATTGATCAGGAGGTCAATTTAGCCCTAGATTTAACAAGGGTTAAATTGATAGCTGCTACACTCATGATTTAGTTCTAACTTCCCCTGAATGACTTGTGCCACCCAGGACAAGGCTGGTTAGTGAGAGTTTATGGAGGTCGAATGTGCCACTCTATTATGATCCTTTGACAGGGGTATACTGTGTTTCTGTCTGGAGTGGAATCTGTAAATAGCTTGACAGTATATTTTAATTCTTCTGCTTAACATCCTATCTTGTCAAAGACAACCAAGAGAACATTAAAGGAAGAAAGCATTTTTTAATGAGGACTGGAAATTACAATATTACCTTATTTTTGCTAAAGATGAGGTGATATGCTTGCTCTGTGATACTGCAGTATCAATATTTCAGGGTGAGAGGAGAGGAGAAAGGGGAGGGGAGGTGGGAGGGTGATTGGTGGGACATCAACTACTGTGTAAGTTCAGTGCTCATCAACATTATACCACTCATCAGGACTACAAACATTTTAAATTAGAGGGAGAGGGATAACATTTCATATTGCAGAAACTAAAAGATGAAAAACAAAAGGAAGGACAATTCATTCAAGCAAGAAGAAGTAGAAATAATGTCATTAAGGCAATTTATAAAGTAACTTATAAATTCAGGAAAAGAGGGAATCTATTCAGTGATGCAGAAATGGGGTAAGAACACATTGTTGTTGTAGGATGCTCAGACCCCCAATAACATTTCAAAGTACAAACTACTGCCTCTTTTAAGGAGAACCATAACTGATTGGCAGCACGAATTAGCCTCTGACCTAACAGAACAACTTCAGGTAATACTTCAAAAGGAAAATATATAGTATTCAATCACTTTGAATGAATCAGCTGATATTACTGACTCAGTGCATGGTTTGTACTTCATTTGGTTCATAACAGAATACTTTCTTTGCTACAAAGAGTTACTCAAACAACAAGGAGAATAGGTATCTTCAATAACTTTCAAGATAAATACCATGAAGTGGAACTGAATTTGTAAATTCACCAAGTGTATGTGCAGACAGTGCACCTTTCATGACAGGAAAACATGAAGGGTTTGTTGCACAGATAGTGTTGACAGATCCAGATGCTCTCATTTCTTTTCATTGTACCTTGCATCAGCAAAATCCAGGTGATACAGCTACTATTTTAAGTGACAATTTGCAGGTTGTAAGTACTGTTAACTGTATTTCTGCAAATGCAACATAGCATCACCAATTTCCTAACATGCTGAAGTTGAATGATGAGGCATTCACTGGGATTTGCTAGATCTTTTGAAAGTGCCATTGGCTCTCTTTATCCATTAAAGAAGAGGATATTAACAGGTATAGCCCATATTTTATCTCTGCAAGAAGAGATGGTTAAATTTTGTGAAGAATAGCAACGTGAATTATTGAAAGATTTCTATAGGAATGCAGTATTTCTATGTGAAATCATTAAAATCAAAATGATTTGAATATTTTGTTGTAAGGTAAAACAAAGTCTAGATATGATATGTGAAAAAAATTCCAGGCGTCTTTTAAAAAGCTGTTTTTCAAAAACCTTCTTCAAAGGGAAATTTCGAGTGAACATTTTCCCCAGTTTGCAGAGGTCACTGATGAGCAAGATGATATATATGTATCATTTGAAGAATACACAGGAGTTACAGAACTGTCAATTGGAGAATACAGTGAAAAGTTCACTGACTGAGAATTATGACATCACACATTAGCATTTCAGCCTCACCTAACTGATATCACCAGCGCATCTAAAGAACTACAGAGGGAACTGACTGAGCACTCAGCAAATGACATTTTAAAGTCACTGTTTGATGCTAAGAAAAGGTCCAATTGAAATATGAAAAAATGCAGTAGAATACCCACACCCTTGCCAACATGACTGAAAAACGCTTTCTTGATTTTCAGTCACTTATTTTTTTGAATCTTCATTCTCCTACCCTAACCTGAATCAAGATACAAATAATTAATACCCATCTAGAGAACAACTGAAACTGCAGCCGTCCAGGCTGCAACCAAGTATTCCAACAATTTCCAACAAAAAGCAGAGACATCAAAGTCATCAAATTGTTAATTAACCTCCAACAAAAAGCAGACTATTAGTTAATAAATAGTTTTCATTTTTTTGAAGTTATTAAGTACATAATCATTAGATTTTTACAAAATAATGTAAATGTTTAAGTGATTTAAGTGATTCTAATTGAAGTTTATTGAATGCAGCCTTATTTGATTAGAGCTAAATTGATGTAGCCTTCCAATATGAAAAGTTTCCCCACCCCCTAACCTAATTTAAAATAAGGTTAAATGGGATAATGCATATAATATTCTAAATAATGTTTAAAGCATTTAATAAATTATTATGATTGTATTATTACTATCAAAGAAAGAATGCTCTTGACCATCTTATCAAGACCCTAGAGAAGTAATAGAAAAAAAATTAAGGATCATTAAAAATTTTAATAGGTTTGATTTCAATTACAGAAGTTATAATAATTTTTTAGTCTAAAAATATATTTTCTGGAAACTTTCTGCCTTTAATAACCCCTTCTTCAATGGCTAAAGAAACCCAAGATTCTTTTAAAATGTTAAAACAGTACACATGAAACCAACTAGTGCTGTCTCAGTAGCAAACTGCAATTCAATTATCCACATGCAAGATTAAGAAAATAAAACTCCAGAACCCATTTTAAAGGCCTTCTGTAAGCTGTAGCAAATATCACCTGCTGCTTGAAGGTTGCAGCTCACCCAAAACATCTAATATACTACCAAAATGTTTTTCTTAAATTTCAAGTGGGACATGGAATGTCTCTACTGGCAATATTCAGAGCTTTCTCAACAATGTCTAAATTTTAAATCATAAAATGATTGCATTTCTGATCATTGCCTTTGAGGCAGGCAAATGGAGGAATACAATTCTCCCTTAAATATACTTTCCCCTATGCCTACTTTCCCATATGCCTACCTCAGAATTTTCAGACAGATCATTTATTAAAGTAGATGGCAACGAATAATATGCAGAGACCTATGTTTTGTAAAATAATTGAGTTCCTACAAAATACCCCTTTCAAGAAGATATCTTTTTTAAATATGTAAGTTCTTTGATGTCCAGGTCTAGAGATGGTACAAAACATAAACAAGGATTTAGTATTCTGAAGCTGGATGTATCACTGCTCTCCCCTAATACTCCATATCACTGGTGAAACACAAACACCCTAGTATTCTAACTGTTGAAACTTTTGCAGGTCACTACTTGGGTTAGGGTACTGGTCAAGGGAATACATTAGCTAGTACAATTCATCAGGCATTTGAGGAAATAATTACAAATGCAATAGGATTGGATAGTTATTACTAAACTTCAATGGTGATATTGAAAAAGATACATGCTGAAGATAGTTTTCAAGCATTTTAAAACTAAGTATGAAAGACAGAGAGCCTCTCTTGTCTAGGAAGGCTCTCATCAGCTATATCAGAAGTGCAGAAAAACTATTATAACCTGGGCAGAAAGCCAACCCAAGGATATAATAGTTTGAGTTGTCTGAGCTTCAAAAGGTTAAATAAGCAAGCCAGGCAAGCCATTTAATTTATGGTAAGAGTCCTGATTGGGAAAACCTGGGAGCCTAACACACGGGATGGAAATACTTCTCTGAAGTTTGTGAGCCTGTAGAACTAGCCAACCTCTACTAAAAGCTAATACTCCTCCATGCTGGAGAATAATTCAAAGGCCTGGCTCAGCACCTGTGGCTCAAGTGGCTAAGGTGCCAGCTACATACACCTAAGGTGGTGGGTTCGAATCCAGCTGGGACCCGCCAAACAAAAATGATGGCTGCAACCCCAAAATAGCCGGGTGCTGTGGCGGGCGCCTGTGGTCCCAGCTACTTGGGGGGTTGAGGCAGGAGACTCACTTGAGCCCAGGAGTTGGAGGTTGCTGTGAGCTGTGATGTCACAGCACTCTACCTAGGGGGACAGCTTGAGGCTCTGTCTCAAAAACAAATAAATAAATAAATAAAATAATAATTCAAAGTCCTCTTCCTCTCAAAGAGACAGATTTACTCCGAAGGATCTTCTCCATCTCCCTTACTGACCACTAGGGATATAGCTAGGGTTAAGTCATGACTAGCTGGGAACATACTGGCCTCCAGAGGAGGGAAGGTCCTATATTCAAAAGGATCTCCAGTCCTGTTATATCCATAGGAAGTGGTGGAATGTGCATGAGAATAGATTCTGTGAGTACTTATCCAAGAAGTCTGTAAGAAAAAGTTAAGTAAGGAAGAATGTACAGATGTGAAGACATGATCCTGAGATACAAGATTAACAAGCAAAGACCTTAGGAAAAAGGAAAGAGAAGGCCCGTGTGAAGTGGTGTTGAATTGCCATAACAGATGCTGGACAAAAAAAAATATAAAGCAAGGTCCTGGGCGTTCTTGAGTAGATATGCTATAGCATGTTCAAGATCACCTACCAGACGATTTTGCTCTGCAGGAAGGCACAGAGACTCAGGGAATGTTGCTGAAGGGAAGCAAACAAATTTAAACAGTAAACTGGTTGCTGTTCTCTGTAGACAAGATCTGAGGTTAGGAGAAACCTTTATAGAACTTGACCTCCTGAACATGATGGAGATGGAAAGACACCGTAATAATAGAAGCTAGCTGCAGTTACAGCCCCAAAACCCTGATGATACCGGAATTTCACTCTTCAGTAATTCCTTGGTCTTGGGGATTTGAAGAATAAACCCATGGGCCACAGATCAGCAGTAAAATAGGATTTTTATTAGAAGTTAGAAAGGAATACAGAAGAAGTAAAAAAGACCAGAACTTCTGGAAGGGGGAAAGAACTGAACTGAGGCATCTCTACCTGGGGTCTTTATCTAGGAGTATTAGATCTAGAGAATTACATGTGGCCAGGTGTTGGTAGATGGAAAAGCGTCTTTTCAAAGTTAGTGAGTACATTAACAAATGAATGAATGCAGTTCCTCCTCCACCAGGGCAAGGTTATCAGGTTCTTTACAGTTTTTGTTTCTGAGACGGGATTAGGGTGTGTGCTCCTACTCAAGGTGGAAACCACCCAAAAAACCATATCAGGCTGCTTTGCTCATGATCTTAGTAGAGCCTAGAGGGTGGGTCTTGAAAAAGGCAGTCTGTTTGTGCCTGGAAATGGGGGTCTGATTTCTGAGCTCACCTGGGCCTAGAGCCTGGGAGGGTGGGGGGGGGGTCCCTGTCCAGCCCTGAGTGATGGAATCCTGTATCACTGACATATAGAAATTTATCAAGCAGCTTAACAGAACTACAATAATCTTGGGAAAAACAGATGGACATCAAAGAGTACTACTCAGCTATACAAGAAAGGACAACTTGAGACTGATAGTAATAACTCTAATAAGAAGTCTTAAGATTTTGTCCAGTTTTCAGGTCTAAGTCATTTTTTAGACCTGAAACCCTTTCTTGACTGGTATTCTATCTGGAACACTTTTCTTCCTCTCAAGGAGAAGGTATCACAAAACCCTAGGAAATAGAGATGATAATGCTTCCGAGGTCCTTCCCCAAAGGCACATATGGTCATTTATTCAGGTGACTGCACACGGCATGGTTTACTATGTCTTGTGTCTTATAAACAAGATGAGGAAAATTAGATGGAGTCCCTATAAAAAGAGCAAATAGAAATTTGTAAGATCAACTTAGGAGAGAAAAAAGAAAAACCTCTGAAAACAAATTGCTTAGAATAGAGATGAACTAACAGGACTATTAAGGTAATTATATATGTTGAATAAAATACATATTTGACTACTACTGCAATTCAGACTTAGTGTATTTAGTAAATAGAAGGAGAGAGGGAGGAAGGAAGGGAGGAAGGAAGAGAAAGAAGAAAGGAGGAAGGGAAGGAAGGAAGGAAGGAAGGAAGGAAGGAAGGAAGGAAGGAAGGAAAGAACCAAGGAAAGAATGGGGGAGGGAGGAAGGAAAGAATAAAAGGAAGAAGAGGGCTTGGATGAAAGATAGAGAGAGTATTTACTGAATAGACAAAACTCTCTGATTCAAAACATTGTCAGATATTAATACAAAATCTCACTCGCTGGGGGATTATTTACAAAAATGTAAACAACTCGGTGAGCTAGTTTAAATGTATTTAAATAGCAGCCTTAGCTGAGAAGCTAACTTATAAAGTTTCTTCTAGCTTAGTCATCTTCTATCATGCCTTGGAGCTAGCCACACTGTCTCATAAAAGTCCTTTCCACTTCTGCATATTCCAGGCATGAAAGTTTAAACCAGTTTTGCTGAGATTCACACTTCAATACTACTGATCTAAGAGGTTTGTGAGTGCATATAAACCTTTGGATATGGATTTAAATGACACTCTAGAGCTTCGAGGGTTGTCTGCTACTTAATTAGACCTTCCACGTAGGAAAATAACAATGAGCTGGTGTCCCATCTCCAACAGATGCCTGTGCCAGCTGCTCCGAGAAACACTCCATTGCCTGTAATGCTGTCTATTGCTCATTTTTATACTGTGTCAAAGAAGTCTTTCTGAGAATACTTCAAGGATTTACAGTGAAAGTAAGTGAAAGATAAATGGTAAAAGGACTAACTGCTATTTCAACATTTTGGTTGCATATGCTTTCTTATGAATATTCTACTTTTATTATGCTACTGCTTAGACTTTAACTTCTACTTATTTCCTTTTTTGCGGATTCGAATTTGGGTTTAATGTGCAATGAAGTCCCCTGATTATCCACGGTATCCAGGAGCACCGCATGAGGCCTGGAATTCCAGGGTCAGATCTGAATCTATCCCCCTTAGGGAAGGCTTTGATAAAACCTGACGTTGTGGCATTGACACCTGATGTGAAGGAAAGACAAGAAAGAATATTCCTGAGAAGATATGAGGATTTTGAAGAAAAAATAAGACTAATGATAAATTATATACACGGTGCTATTTTGCTCTAGGCAGTCTTTGTAAAGCTTCCCAGGAGTACATTAAAAAGGACTCAAAAAGGAGAAAAAAAGGATGTCCAGCCAGGCAGCAAATCCCATTTATTTAGAACCCTCATAGAATTTGTCATTTAAAAATATCAATAGTATCACTATCTGTTGTGTGACAAAATATTGAATCTGAGAAAAATTTTCCTAGAATTAAGTGAAAGTCTATATATATTGGATGGCATCGATCTTGGAATTGTAGTCACTTACTCATATACTCATGAACAAAGAATGAGATACAGTAGAAAACAGAAACACTGTGAGGGAAAATAATCCATTTTTTATCCCTTACTATGTTACTAGTTTCTCTCTTTGACTTCTGTAGGTGACAATCATAAGGAGAGTATTACAGCTAATATACAAAGTGCTAAGTTCCAGTTGTTAAAAAAAATATGCAAAGCATATAGCGCCAGGCTTAGAGACTAATTGGTAATCAGGAATTATTCACTTCCAGCCACCACCCAAAACCGACCTCTAAACTTTCCCCTCAAGGATTATTTTTAATACATTCTCTGTGGGATATGTCCCTAGTATATGATATACCACAGATAGCAGTTAATGACATCCTCCTTCAGTTACTTAGACAAAATTTCCTTAATCTTCTACCTCATGTTTATGTGAAATCCATTGCCCTCTATAAAATTTCAGCAAATTCCCCAAAGCTTGCATCATTACATCTGGCTCTAGGGTATGCCCTATGTACTTTTAAATTTCTTTGCATATCATCATCTTCTGTAATTAGTTTCTTTCTATTCCATACCAATCTAAATGCTTACCTTTAACTTATACCAAAGGTAGAAATGCAAGAACTTAATACTGAATAATGGATACCCCTGTGTGATAGTTAAGTTTATGTCAGCTTGATTGGAACAGGCATGGATGCCCATATATCTAACTACACATTATTTCTGGATGTGCCTATGAGAGTGTTTGTGGGTGACATTAGCATTTGAATCAGACTCAGTAAAGTGAACTGGCCTCCCCAGTGTGGTGGGCACCATCTGGTCCACTGAGGGCCTCCAGAGCACAAAGGTAGAGGCAAAAGGAATTTGCCCCTTCTTCTCTGCCTCGCTACTTGAACTGTAATGTCTCATCTCATCTTCTCCTACACTCACACTGGTATTTACACTGTTGGCATTCCTGGTTCTCTGGCCTCTCACACTCAGATTGAATAATATCACTGACTTTCCTGGGTCTGCAACTTGCAGAGACAAATCATGGAACTCCTCAGCATTCATAAATGTGTAAACCAATTCATCATAACAAATCTCCTTTCTCTCTATGTAAAAGCCTATTGGTTCTGTTTCCCTGGAGATCCCAAGCTAATTTTCCTCTTCCTACTCTTCCCTCTGGCTGTTTTTATTTTATTTTTTTATTAAGTCATATACACATAGATCATGAATGTATTTATGCATAGGTTGGGTACATGTGTTGATTTTTTTTTTTTTTTTTGTAGTGACAGTCTTACTTTATCACCTCAGTAGAGTGCCATGGCTTCACACAGCTCACAGTAACCTCCAACTCCTGGGCTTAGGCGATTTTCTTGATTCAGCCTCCCAGTAGCTGGGACTACAGACACCTGCCACAATGCCTGGCTTGATGTGTTGATTTTAAAATACAATTTGGAGTGCTTACATCAAACTAATTAATACATCTTTCACCTCATTTCTTGATTATTGTGTAAGACATTTAGGTTCTATATTTGATATATTTGACTTGTACTCTTGCAATATGCTCCATAAGTGTGGTCCCATGGTTTGCCCTCCCTTATCAAACCTCCCCCACCCCCACTTCATTTCTCTCCTTTATCCTGGGCTACAGTTCTGATTTATCTTTCATGAGAAAGTGTGAGTAAATATAAATTGGTTTCATAGAAGTACTGAGTACATTGGATACTTTTCTTCCATTCATGAGATACTTTACTTAGAATTATATGTTCTAGGTCCATCCATGTAAACATAAAAGAGGTAAAGTCTCCATCTTTTTAAAGGCTTCATAGTATTCCATGGCATATATATACCACAATTTACTAATCCATTCATGGGTTGATGGATACCTGGGCTTCTTCCATGACTCTGCTATTATGAATTGAGTTACAATGAATAACCTGGTGCAAATATCTGGTGCAATAATCTCTGGCTGTTTTTAATCGAACATCATTCTCCTCAAGGTTAAGCCTCTAACCCCATTGTTTTTTCCTATATATCCGTCTTCATTATTCTCCTTTGTTAATCTCATTACTGAATTGATGTTCATTTCCTAGTGTTGAGGTATCTTTCCTACAGTTCTTTTCAATCAGCTTCTTCAGAAGCTTACCTACTGGGCACCACCTGTGGCTTAAAAGGGTAGGGCAGCGCCAGTCCCATAGACCAGAGGTGGTGGGTTCAAACCCAGCCAAAAAAAAAAGAAGCCTACCTACCTTTATTAAGAAGCCTACCACCTTTATTAAACTAGGATTCCAACTATTAAAATTGTAGTTTTGTGTTATTTTAAGACTACTGAACACACTTGTTGCTGCAAATACTGTTAATAATAATTATTATTATTTGGTAAATAAATATGAATGAAAACACAAAATTGAAATATCTTTTCCATAGATTAGCAACATGAAATACATTTTCATTTTTATTCTTTTTTCCTTTATTCTATAACTAAACCACTTTTGGCCTTCATGGATTTATTTTTCACCTATCATATACTACTTAAGTCATAGTATAAGAAATAAACCCTAATGTATGGTCACACACCAGTCTTTCTACCTCATAACACTCTATGCTAGAGACATGTACTATTGTTCTGCCCTAACTAGACTCTAACCTTTATGAAGGTGTGACTTTATCATATTTATTCACTGATAAATCCCTAGAAGTACATAGATGTTTTATATTTCTACATATAAGGGTTTGTGCTTATGAATTAGTTATCTTTAAATTAATTTTCTCATTATTCTGCCCATAATGATAACATATTATTGTGATTACCTATTGCTGTGTCATATCTACTACCACAATAAATATAATAGATTACACAAAAAATTGGTTATTTCTCATGATCCTGTGGATTAACTTGGCTCAAAGGTTTCTGACATGGAGATCTCTAATACCACTGCAAGATACAAGCTGGGGTTGGAGTTATCTGGCAACTCAAATCAAATGAAAAATGTGGCCCTTTTCATTCACATCTCTTGTCCTTCAGTGCATCTCCATCTGACTACTAACTCCAGAAGGTTCTTGGACATCTATTTTGGTAGTTAAGAGCTCCAAGAGATTAAAGAAGAAGCTGCTTATTACCTGAAAAACCAAGCATGAAATTATATAACTTCTATCATAATCTATTGGTCAGAAAAGTGACAGGCAGGTGAATCCAAATTCAAGGGAAAGGAACAATGCCCCATTTTTTGATGGAAAACATCAATGAATGTATGGCCAACTTTCATTAGCAGCATATACATTGATTCCTTATTAGGAACTAAGTGCCATGCAAAACTCCAAAATATAAATTATCTCATTTAATACTCATGGATAGGAAATTGCAATTTAACCTTCTGTGAAATTTTTTTTAGTCCATTGCCCAGTGATTACATGAACCCACTAATACTGAAAATTTCTATTTGGTCATGGTTGCTTTTGGGGGAATGAAAACCAATTATGGTTATTTCTGTTTAAACTACACTATACATTGGCTTGATATTGGTTTACAAGCTTAGGGGAGCTCTGAAAGCCATCTGCTTGCTTAGAACGGCATGTCAGATAATTATTGGGGGCTGTAATTTTTCCTTTGAAGATGAATTATTGACACACTACACCTGAATTTTACCTACTCTCTCCCATCTTACATAAGTGAAAGGTTACATTTGTCACAAGAACATTAAACTAATAAAATGGAGAAATATTTTTGCTTGTTTTCTTTTTTTCTCATAACCAACTTTCAGAGTAATTTAGAGTCGTGTATGTAGTAAAGAAATAGCATCTTTCATTTTTGGCCTGAAGTTTCTGCTTGATCTTAAAGCATGATTAATTTTTTTCTAATTCAAAAAATACACATTGCTTCTTAACTTTATTTTCCAAGAAATTATGAAGACTTCTACACTTGTAGAAGTGAATGATATGAATTAGAATAAAATTGACTCTGTAAAGCACCTTTTACCTTACATTGTTCATTGCTTAAAATTCTTTCTAAAATATACAAAAATGATACTAATATAGGTCTTAAGGCAATTTTACAGATGATTAAGTTCATTAATCCTCCTTCTTTTACACAAAAACTATACTGACAAACTGATGGTTTTCAGTATCTGTGAAACAACTTGACATTCTAAATTTTATATTTTTGATTATGTTCTTTTCATTTTATATTAATACTTTGTCACTGTATTAGGAACCTGATGTGATTTGAATATTATCATAGATTAATCTTAAACTTTTCTTCTCAAGTGAATTTGCTTAAAAGGAAATAATTTATTCATCTCTCATTATCAAGTCTCTATAATTTGTCTCTCTGTTTGTTTGAGTACATTGCAATTTAGAAAAGTAGATCTATCATTTCAAATTTCCCAAGCAAAACTCAGTGATAGAAGAGACTCAAAGGAAAATGTGAAAACTTGCAGCTTAAAATTAAAAACAAAATGATAATCTATGGCAATCACTCTTTTCCTACTCTCCAATTCTCTTTAGGGACTAAGAAAATGGAATAGAGCCCAGAATTATGATCATAGCTCAGAATATAATCATATAAATAGGGAAACCAGTTTGAAGTCTTGAGTTCATTTCCTGGCTTTCCCCTAATTGATTAGGAATACATGTGTAAATGTGTGTGTGGATGAGAGGTACTTGTACATATATGTATTTACAACTTAAAATAAATATTGCTTCCTATGAATCTCTCTTTCAATATTCTTTGATATCTTTAATTAAAATCTATACTATTTTTATCTGTTTTGTGAAAAATCAGATAGGAATATGAAGATGATTTCATCTCTGGGTTCTCTGTTCTAATCCATGAGTATATGCCTCTGATATTGTGCCTGTACCATGCTGCTTTGGTTATTATGGCCTTGTAATAAGGCTTGAAATCTTATCTAAGGCTTGAAAGTGATTCCTCCTATTCTGTTCTTATAAGGTTGCCTTGGCCATTTGGGGTCATTTGTGGTTCCATATGAAGCACATCATATCTCCATCTGAATTTTGTAAAACAGGTAAAAATATGCAGTGGGGAAAAGAATCCCTGTTCAATAAGTGGTGTTGGGAAAACTGGTTGGCCATAATTAAAAGACTGAAACAGGATCCGCATCTCTCAACACTCACACAAATTAACTCACAATGGATAAAAGATTTACACTTAAGGCAGGAAACTGAGAATCCAGGAAGAAACATTGAAAAAACTCTGATAGATATTGGCCTGGGCAAAGAATTCATGACAAAGACACCAAAAGCAATCACAGCAACAACAAAAATAAATGAATGGGAACTTAATCTAATTAAAAAGCTTGTGCAGAGCTTGTGCAAAGCTTGTTGTGCAAACACAACAAAAGAGCAAAGAGAACAACTCACAGAATAGGAGAAAATATTCATATACTATGCATCTGATAAAGGACTGGTAATCATACAAAGAACTCCAACAAATCAGCAAGAAACAACCAAACCATTAGAAAGTAGGCAAAAGACATGAACAGAAACTTTTTTTTTTTTTTTTTTTTTTTTTAGACGGAGCCTCAAGCTATCCCCCTGGGTAGAGTGCCACGGCATCACGCTCACAGCAACCTCCAACTCCTGGGCTCAAGCGAGTCTCCTGCCTCAGCCTCCCAAGTAGCTGGGACTGCAGCTGCCCACCACAATGCCGGGCCATTTTTTGGTTGCAGCCATCATTGTTGTTTGGCGGGCCGGGCTGGGGATTCGAACCCACCACCTTAGGTGTATGTGGCTGGCACCTTAGCCGCTTGAGCCACAGGCGCCCAGCCAACAGAAACTTTTCAAATTAAGATATACTAATGGCAAAGAGACTAATGAAGAAATTCTCAATGTCTCTAATCATCAGGGAATACAAACCAAAATGACACTGAGATATCACCTAACTCCAATGAGAATGTCTCCTATTAAAAAGTCCCCAAACAACAGAAACTGGAGTGGATGTGAAGAGAAAGGATTTCCTTATACATTGTTAAAAGGACTAAAAACTAATGCAGCCTGTATGGAATATTGTATGTAGATACCTCAAAGAACTTATAGTTGACCTATCATTCGATCCAGCAATATCATTGTTGGGTATATATCAAAAACAAAAAAGGTCATTTTATAAAAAGGACACCTGTGGGCAAATGTTTATAGTAGCATAATTCACAATCATAAAGACCTGGAAACAATCTAAGTTCCCACCAATATATGAATAGATTAATAAAATGTGGAATATGAATACTATGAAGTACTACTCTGCCATAAAAAAGTGGCAATCTAGTATCTTTTGGGAAAACCTGGAGGGAACTGGAAACCATTTTTCTAAGTGAAACATCATGAGAATGGAGAAACAAATACATGTACTCAGTATCAAACTGGAGCTAATCAATCAAACTCAAGTGCACATATAGAAGTAAATCTCAATAATATTCATGCTGGTGTGAGGAAGGACGAATACAGTGCTCACTATCTGGATGAAGGGCACACTTACATGTGTAACTTTGACCCAGTCAGTGAAAAATAAAAAAAAGCATGTAAACAAAATGTGTATCCCCTAATGTCATGACCCATCAGGCTCCTATGGCCCTGGTCTTGGTTATCGCAGGAAGGAACCAGGCGAGAGGCGGATTAGAAGTACAAGCTTGTGGAAGGCGGGCTAGCCCTTACTCCGGTAGCCCGGAGCAACCTCTGCACCAGCCTTTTATTGAGCCTGAACAACACAGGTGAGGGGAGTAATTGACAATGACTACCTGCTGAGGGCACGGGCTCTTCTTCCACAAGGAACTCCTGTGGAGGAATGGCCCGAGGTCCACACCTCAGCTGCAGATCAGCTTACTCGGATGTCATCTGGCTCTTGGCGTCTCCTACACCCTAATACTCTGAAATTTTTAAAAGAAGAAATAAAATAAAATCTATAGTGTTGGGAGTAATAGAAATGTATATAATTTAGTCTAATATTTACTATGTGAAAATTTTAAGATAAGATAAACCTTAGTATGATTTCAGAAAAAAAAAAAAAAAGAACTTACTCTGGAGATTTAAATTTTCACTAAAAATAACTGCAAAATTTGTACTGAATCTTACTCAAAATGAAGTTATAACTTTCTATCTACACCTTAGTAAGCAAGGTTGTCTTTGAATTATAATGAGTACTTTCTAAAGAGAATTTCTAAAACACAATTTCAAACTTCAGAGTTTGTGCTGCCTTTTGTCTCTAGTGACTTGACCAGTTGAATTTCTAAACTGCATACAAGTCATCTCTGAATTCTATCTGAATTAATGTGATAAACAGTGGCCAAAGTTTACAAACATGAAATTTAATAAAAACAAATTCCTGATAGGAAGGAAATAGAAAAGGATCAGGTGCTTCTTAACTGACTCGTTTATTGAAATACCGAAAATAAATGACAAGGAGTATATATTGAAACACTGTCACTTTTATTGCAATAAAACACAAATCACTTCTGGAAACCTAAGAGACATTGTAATTCAGTAGAGAAAAAATATGCAGACTGCTCTATTGATCTATATGAAGTAAAGGTATTTAATCTGCAATAGCCCACTTAGGGACAATGAATGCCTTGCATTCCAAGTGGAACATAGAAGAGAAAATGAGGAAGAAAAATGAGGAGAAAGAGGAAAAAGGTTAAAACATCACACTTCAATTATTTTACACCAAAGAAGATCACATAGAACATTGTCAAGATCAGAATCCAGGAAGTCAGGATGTATTGGCTTATGACTGGGATTGACAGATGTACTAAATTAAGGAAGAGTCCACACTCATTATTAGCTTATTTAATTTTGATTTAAAAATATTCTTTCTTATCAGCCATGTATTTAGTACATTAGAATTATGAGATGATTCTTTAGAAAATAGAACTGGGATTCTGGGAAGATGGCCGACTGGTAGCAACCCTGGTCAGAGGCTCCTGAGCAAAGGAAGAAAAACTGGTTGGAATCAGAATCTATGAAGCCAGAGACGGGGAGCTGAGCCCAGAAAGAAGTTCGGCAAGCTATAAAT
>CAUYTI010024260.1:0-15757 GCA_963575145.1 Galago senegalensis | reverse complement strand
TTTCTCTCTCTTCTTTTCTGTCTCTTTAACTATCTGAGTTATCTCAAGAGCTTTGTCCTCTACCTCTGAGATTCTTTCTTCTGCATGGTCTAATCTGCTGTTGATACTTTCTATTGCATCTTTAAGTTCCCTAATTGACTGCTTTAATTCCTTCAGCTCTGCTATATCCTTTCTATATTCTTCATATCATTTATCTCTTATTTGATTCTGTTTTTGGATTTCCTTTTGGTTATTTTCCACTTTATCAGCAGTTTCCTTCATTGTTACCATCATTTCCTTCATTGTTTTCATCATCTGTATTCTAAATTCCCTTTCTGTCACATTTCTTTATAGGTGGATTCCTCTGCAGTAGCTACCTCACAGTCCCTTGAGGGGTTGCTCTGGACTGGTTTTTCATGTTGCCAGGATTTTTCTGCTGATTCTTCCTCATGAGTGTTTTCTTTTACCTGTTTCCTTGCCCTAATTTTCCTTTTACTTCCTCTTGCTCTTTAAGTTACGGTGCCTCTGGCCTAGGGTTTTGATGAGTCCTTTTGGTACAGGACCAGAAGGATTAGAAGACTGAAGAGCAAGAAGGGAAAAAGGATTAAAAAAAAAAAAAGGAAAGGAAAGAAAATAAAAAAGAGAAAGGAAAAGGGTAAGTAAAAGGGAATATTGACAAAAAGAAGAGAGGCACAGAAAGAAGGAGACAGGAGCAATATAGGTATATGATAGGATACTTGGACCCAATCTTAAAAACCCCCAACCTCTGGGGGTGCTGGGTTGGGTGGTTTCCTTGAGGTCAGCAGCTCTTTGCCAGCCTGTTCAGACACAGTAGCCCACCTCCACCAAGTAGAGAGGAAAGACAAAAATGCTATAAATCAAACCAAAACAAGCAAACAGAAAACTTTACAGAATAAAATTGGGGGAAAAACACAAATAATAGGGGTAGAAACATCAGCAAAAATGAAGTTCTAATTGTTAAAGAAGGCAAAAATGGAAAATTATATAGAAACTAGAGAAATGAAGAAAGAAAAAAAAGAAAAATCTAGAGGGAAAATGTTGAAATTTTAAAAATAAAGAAAAAAAAAGAAACCCCAAAGCAAAGCAGTATAGATATATATATCTTGATAAATATTGTCTGGGCAACAGGTGATCTTCTGGGGTATGAGATGTTAATCACAATGCTGATACAACTATATGAGATGGAGACTGGAGGCCTCTGCTGATTTCACAAACCCCGCAGGCTAGAGAGCCTAAATCTCTCAGCCCACTTAAAATTCACTTTAAACTGATAACCTTTGCTAAGCAGAAGCTTTCCCAGGAAAGCACTTGTCACTGGGATCACTCCTAAAGTGGCTGTCCACTTACCCAGTGTGCCAAAACTGGTCTCACTCTATACCCCTGAGAGCCAAGGCTGTAAGACATCTCAGTCCCTGCATTTAGGCTGCTCAGTCACTAGATTACTCATCTGAGGGATCCTTGCTCTGTGACCCTGAGGGCAGAGCTTGCCAGGGCAGTTCTCCCACAATGGCTCCGTGTGGCCCACAGCCAAACACTATTAGCTCCGTCTGGCTCAGCTGTGCAGTCTGGGGCCCTAGACAACAATTAAAGTCCTCCCCACTCTTGCCCAAGTTCTCTCAAGGTAGTTCAACTGAGCGTCAAGTCAAAAAAAAAAAAAAAAAAAAACAGCTCACAGGTAAGGCCTTTCCAGTTTGTAATCTCACTGCTGCTGTACTTACAGCAGCCAGTGGGATTAGACCAAATGAATACAACTCAACCACTTGTCAGTTCTCCATTGCTTTTGTCCTCCTCATAGGGTCCAGAAGTCTCTTGCTGACTCCCTGTGTCTCCAATAGGATGTTTCTGGGCAGATCACACCAGCCAGAGAAGCGTAGAATCTCCTCTCCCCAGTCTCACCATGCCCAGTTGCAAGGAAGCTATTACTCGGCCACCATCTTGCTCTTCCCTCCAAATGCTGTGCTTTTGATAAGCAGTTTTGCAACCTATAGTAAAAGAGCCTTAAAATATATCCTTAGTTTTGGCTCAGCACCTGTAGTTCACCAGGTGGTGCGCCAGCCACATACACCAGAGTTGATGGCTTCAAATCCAGCCTAGGCCAACAATGACAACTGCAACAGAAAAATAGCTAGGTATTGTGGCTGGACCCTGTAGTCTCGACTACTTGGGAGGCTGAGGCACTTTTCAAAAAACACTTATTACTCTCAACTCAGTTATTTTTTAATGTATTTAGATTTTTTATTTCAAGAAAAAAATAAATTTTCTTTTCTACTTTTTTTTTTTTTGAGACAGACTCTCACTTTGTTACACTCAGTAGAGTGCTATGGTGTCATAGCTCACAGCAACCTTCAACTCTTGGGTTCAAACAATCCTCTTGCCTTAGCTTTCCAAGTAGCTGGAATTATGGATCCCCACCACAATGCCTGGCTATTTTTAGAGCTGGGATCTCGATCTTGCTCAGGCTGGTCTCTAACTCCTGAGCTCAGACTATCTATCCACCTCAGCCTCCCAGAGTGCTAGGATTACAGGTGTGAGCCACTGCACCCAGGCAAAAATGAATTTTCAATGGTTGAAATTTTTATGGCAAATGTCTCATCAGACTAAAAATGAATTAACAAATATTATAAACAAAAATTATTTAAATCCTCCCAAATTTTCTTCAAAAACATTTCATCATTTGATAAGGAAATCCATGGCTTTCTAGCTTCTAATTTTCTAAAACCCTCTGGGAAAATGCAGCAAGAACCAAAAGCCACCATTTATTAATAGTTTCTGAATGTTTTTGGATCCATTCATCCCCATAGGAGGGCAGTGGACAAAGTCACCAGGTAGGAAGGACAAAGACCCTGAAGCCATCCTGTCACAGATTTGTGTCCCCACCAGTTCCCTTCCTTCTTTTTTCCCTCTAGTGCTTCTGCTCCCTCCCTCAACTTGAGTTTATAGAGCCACTAAATTGAATTAGGAGACAGGATTGGAATTCCAGTTGGCCACTCCTGAAACCAGGACCTCTGCAAAGTGAAGGCATAAGACTCAGACGTGCTCTTCTGTTGCTAACACTTGCTAAGGGGCAGAGATTCTGGCAGTGAGTAATTGGTGGCAATGGAGACAGATCTTCCCAGACACAAAGCCATGATTTTTAAATGTTGAGGAATTAGGTCATATCATACATGCTGTGAATGTATACATAAATATATGGACACGAGGGGACCATTTGGTGATTTACAAATCATGTAAATTATGTCAGGCATGAATTATATGTGATGAAATGGCTTCCTGTTGACTGAAGAGTTAACATCGCTCCCAGAAAAGCCTACGTTCCTCCCTAGGAATAATTTCTGCAGTCAGTGGCTAAGGACTTCTCATTTGGCACCCCACCAGCACATTGTCAGGCATCTACCTGTGAATTCACTGATGACTCCAGGAGCATTGCTGATGCCCAGCAACACATATGCAATGAATTAAACAACTGGGGCCAGCCTAGTGATGCAGCTAAGAGAAATTAAAACTTCAAGTATGTGCCAAGGCAAACTTACTTTCAAAAATGAATGCAGAACACCATTATCTTTGTGGTGTTTAAAATAGCACAGAATAAATTAAAGCAATGTTCACAAAGCCAATGAGCTGCTTTAAGACTTGATGATGATGTCTGGTAAGCAGAAACTGCATTTGATTTAACTCCTCACCTATCAGGATGGAACATGTGCCGTGGATGTGAATCTCTGCCCACAAACTCAGGTGTACAAGAAATACGCACCTTGTACCCAAGAGGCAAGTAAGTCTGCCTTCCCTTGTGAATCAGGAAAAACAAAAGCACAGATAAATGCTCCAGCAAGTCACCCTTCTGCATTTGCCCTCCCGAGTCCAAAGTGCCCTGTCAGCACCTCTTGCAGGGCAGGATTTTAAGAGAGGGAGAGACCGGGGCAGCCATGGGTCATGTCCATACCTGTTTAGTGAAGGGGGGTTTAGCAAAACAGTATTTGGTATAACAACATTTTACACAAAACTCCAAGATTTTTCAGCAAATATTTATGATCACTTACTGTATGCTGCATCTGGAGGTGCTGGGTAATGCTGGTGAGCAAGACAGGCCTGTCCCCTGCCTTAAGGAAGTAGATGGGCAGAAGACAGACAGATACTTAACTTCAAATTGTGCTAAGAGCTGGGGGAAAGAGGAGAGAGTGAAAAATGGCATGGGGGGTTCATTTTTCAAGGAGTATTCAGTGAAGGCCGCCCCAAGGGGGAGACATTAGGGAGAGACATGAAGTGGGGAGAAAGCATGAAGGGAACGTCATTCAAGAGCAGGGAACAGTACAGGACCTGGTCAAGTGTGAGGGTGCTGGTGCAGATGAGGGAATCAGGCCAGACTGGGAGCCAGCCTATTGCTGGGCCTCAGAGGCTAGATGGTAAGATCTTATCCAAAGTGAACCAGCAGCCATGGGCGAGCTTTCAACACCGTGCCCTGGGCTTCGAGAGGCTCTCTCTGGTGGGGAGGTGGGCAGCAGATTAAAGAGGGATAGGGAGACACAGGGAGACATGCAGAGACAGTGGGGAAGTCTGAAGACGGTCTGGACATCACTGGCCTGGAGAGCTGAGTGATGACAGAGGAGGTGGCCTGAGAGGAAAGTAACGGAAGAATGCCAGGTCCTGCCAGTTGAGGGGAGGAAAAAAAACGAGGGCAGGGCAATGACTCGAGACTCACCTTTTATAAGCTGTACAAATGTCCACGCGCCACAGCCAAGACCTGGGAACAGCCCAACAGCATTATCTGTGCTCACAGACGAAGTCTGGCAAGTTTCTGACATACAACACTGTTCAGCAATGAAAACGGGTGCCCTGCTGCGCACTCAGCACCATGATGGTCTCAAAACACAAAGGAGCACACGTTGTGCCTCCATGTTTGTGAAGTTCTAGAACAGGCAAAACTAACGTATGGGGTAGATCTCAGACAAGCGGTGGTGCCGCAGCAGACTGGATGAGAAAGGGCTTGCAGAACCCCCTGGGAGGATGGGACCTCTCTATGCGTGATGCGTGCATTTGCCAATCCGACAGACACACACACTTACGTGCACAGCATTGTAAATTACACCTCCACACAGAACAACAAAAGACAAATGCTTATGCATTCAAAATACGAAAGTAAAACTCAAACTGCTACAACTATTGTCATTTCTTCTACTTAGCAACTGAATCTGAGTGTCACTGATAAACATGGGGAAACCTATCTTTTATACCCTCCATCTCACTTGTTTCTTAAGGTATGACAACATGCTGGTCAGTACTGTAGGACATGCTTGTACCTGACCCATGTGTATGAATCTACACCCATTAGATGCACCAGGGATTGGGGTGAGGAAGGGAGTAGGGAGCCTGGGTTACAGGCAGTGCAAGAAGGCTGCAGTGAGTCCCTCCTAATCCCTTTGAAGGCTCAACACAGCCTGCCACTTTTGATTTCCCAGGGCTGTCTGGTATAACACTCCATCTGTCTGCCCGTCACTCCTTCCTCTTCCCTGGTTGGTGAAAGATGGACATGGACAATCCTGACCAGCAGAGAAAGTAGATGGCAGGGCCCAGACTTTCCAGAAGGCAGGGCTGTTGGGGGACATTTCCAGCAGCATGGGGCAGGGAGGCCTCACCAGGAGCCCAGGACACAGGCCCCTCCAGTGGCAGGAACCAGCGGCTTCTCAGATGGTAACTTCATTCCATCACCCTGGAACCTTCAGTGAGGACTCATCCAGGGTTATGATGTGGTCTCAGCTAAGCCCTACAGATGTAAGATGGATGCGTAACACCTGGATTTCAGGGGCTTCTGGGGGAGCAGCAACCCCAGACCCTCAGGCTCAGAGACCTCAGATGAGGAAGCTGCTAGCCCCAGTAGGTCCCTCAATATCCTGCCCAACTTGCTCCTGCCAGAAGACCCAGCCTGACCCCAGGGACATATCTGAGCCCCTGCTCCCCCAGAGGAGGAGACCAGTTAAAACAACTCACATAGACCCCTCTTCCAGATCCATAAAGGACCACTCAAGGGAATGACAGGGCTTCCCACTAACCTGCCCCTGCAGAGCCACTGTGACCTGCTGAGTATACACTTGCGTATGAACGTTATGTCCAAGGAATTTAAGTTCTTCTAATCCACACTGTGCTGGGGCACTCTGAGAAGGTGAGAGCAAGAGGCCCCAGGTAATGAAAGGCCCGCAGCCCATGCTGTTGGTACCCTCGGCTCAGTGTTCTATATGGGCTGCCACTTCCTACTGCACAGACACACAGCATTAGGCTGGAGGCCTTCTGTGGCCACAGCCAGGGCAAGCCAGAAGTGCTGGACAATTATGTACCCAGGAGCAGTCTTCAACCAGTGAGTAATGGGAGCTGGTGGATAAACACCCAAATCCCTGCCCTGCTCCTGGGGAAAATATCTCTGAGGTACGTTTGCCCTCGTGCCCAGAGATCCCCCAGGCCTGAGCCCCAGTGGCCCACGACACAAGCTGTTCACCATCCTGACTGCCTCTCTTCCCCCCTCTCCTGCTCAGGCTCCCTGGGACCACTGCCCAAATAAATGACAGCATTGAGACACTTGTCTCGAGTCCACCCCTTGGGAGCCCAAGCTTAAATTTCCAAAATTTGCTACAATTCCAAAGACAATCTTTCATTTCTCTACGCATGATGGCACGCAATTTACACAAATAATTCATTGAAACTATTAGAGAAAGCAAGCACAAGGAAGAGGAAAATGAAGGTAGGAAACAGCTCCATGTAGGCCCAGGGCAGCATCGTTTCCCCAGGCTTTGGGCACAAAAGCTGACCCTGGGCCAACCACAAACCCGGAGCTAGCGTCACACACAGACAAATGCTGCTGTGAGACTCCTGGTAACCACAGAAAACTTTGTTTTTAATCTAGTAGCTCAGAAGAAAAACATTATTTCTGCCAGAGACTCCCACAAGGAGTTCGTCTTACAGTGTCCCCACCAAAGGGTCCCTATGTGAAGGGCACACAGTGTCTTCACCAACACGGAGGAGCAGGGAACAGCATGGCGCAGCTGTGCCCACCAGTGTCCACAACAAAACCACATCAAAATGCAAAGCGGTGCTCACGGCAGCCAAACCTGTGTCGTGTCTCAAAACACGGCTGCCTGCTGGACAGCCCGATTTGGGGTGGAGTCGTGGTTTTTGAACTGGGTTCCATCTGGCCACTCGGGGAGATGGCGGCAGGTGGCGAGTCTAACACACAGGGCCCTTTCTCATAGCAGCCCTGCCTAAATCGTTTTGTATGTGAGGTTGGATATAATATCTTATTTGAAGAAAGGATCATGTCAAACCAGTTTGATGAAAACATTTCAAATTGGATATAAAACCAGCACATTGTACCCTATAATTGCATTAATGTACACAGGTATGATTTAATAATATGAAAAATAAAGAAAAATGTGAACTGACAGAATGTGAAGATGGTCTCCTCATGCCCTCCAGCCTGGCTTTGGCCAAAGGTCAAGCAGCACATTTGAGGCTGTGCTCTCAGGAAAAACATGGAGAAACAGCCCCAGAAGACAGAAAACTGGCTTTACCATTCTCCAGGGGTATGTTGGCCAATGGCCTTCAGCCATCAGAGCCTTCACGAAAGTCTAGACACAGGCAGGAGCTTGCAGAGAGACCAGCCACCTCCAGCCACCTGCAGCCACTCATGGAGTCACTCAGACACACTCTCCCTTCGGGGAGGCTCTGGGTACTCCAGAGGATTCTGGGGGAAAATTTGTGAGAATCCAGGCCACACAGTGTTGTGTCCCTGCACTGCTGAGCTACAACCTGGCTGGAAGCCTGGGCAGGCACCTGCATCTCTGTACTGCTCTGAGCGTCTCCTCACCTGCCCACCTGCTGAGCCCTCGGAGCCTCCTCTGTAAGGCCAACACTCTCCTCTTCATCCACAGCCCTTCCCTGGTTCCCTGCAGGATCTCACGTGCCTCACCTGTCTCCAGGTAGGGAGTGAGAGCAGCCACTTTGTTGCCCACAGCACCACTTCAGGCTGACTCTTCTCCCTAACACCAGCTGCCCCTTCCAGACCCCTTCAGACCCTGGCTGTGACATTCTGAGGCTGGTGTCCCCCTAAAATTCGTGTATGGAGGGAAACCTGTTCCCTAATGTGGTGGTTGCAGGAGACAAGTTCTGCCTCAGTCCCTTTACACACTATAAAAGAACACCTGAGGCTGGGTCAGCTATACAGAAAAGAGGTTTGAGGCTCCCCTGGCACACGGCTGGAGGGGCAGCATGGTTCCAACATCGACTGTGAGGGCTCCGGGGAGTTCCCACTCATGGAGGAAGGAGCTGGCATCACATGGTGAGGGCACAGAAACCAGAGAGAGCAGGGGGACCTAGGCTCTTATAGTAATCCACTCTCTCTGGCTCAGCACCCATGGTACAGTGGTTATGGTACCAGCCACATACACCAAGTCTGGCAGGTTCAAACCCAGCCCTGCAACTAAACAACAATGACAACCACAACAACAACAAAAAATAGCCAGGTATTGTAGTGGGCACTAGTAGTTCTAGCTACTTGGGAAGTTGAGGCAAGAGAATCACGTAAGCCCAAGAGTTTGAGATTGCTGCGAGCTGTGACACTGTGGCACTCTACCAAGGGCAACATAGTGAAACTCTTGTCTCAAAAAATAATAATGATAATAATAATAATAATCCACTCTCTCAGGGACTAAAAGAAGAAGAACTTGATCATTCACAAGGGATCTGCCCCTGACCCCAAAACCTCCCACTGGGCCCACCTCCAACACTGGGGATTAGAAGCCCACATGAGATTTGAAGGGCATGTGTATCCAAACCAAAGCAGGGCCTCTGGGAGGAAATTAGATCGTGAAGCCAGAACACTCCTGAACGGGATTAGTGCTCTTATAACAGCAGCCCCAGAGAGCCCCTCAGCCCGGCACCATGTGAGGACACAGCGAGACAGTGCCTTTGAGAACCAGGAGGCCTCACCAGACACCAAGACTGCTGCCACCTGCAGCAGATGACCATCCCACTGCCTCACAGACAAAAGTGGCCTCCAGAGACGTGCCCATCAGCTTCCTCATCCTCCCAGGCTACAAGCACTTCACAAATGTGTAGAGGGCCCCTGCTATGTAGTAGTCAGCATCATGACAGCCTTGTGGCCCTGCAGCCCAACCTCAGATCTACCTCTCTCCCACTGCCTCATCAGCCACCCCGGGATAGCTCCACCCAGATGGCCCACAGGCACCCCCAGCCCAACAGACTCAAAGTGAACTGATTATCCACCCACCCAAACAGTCTCTATCTGTCCCAGGATCAAAACCAGAAACTCAGGAGCATCTTTGGCCTCACTGCCCCCACTTTGCCAACCCACACAACCCGCCCCCAGCCCTGAATAGCCTTGAATCCACTCCTGTCTCCATCGTGTCCTATCCATGTTACACATTCCATCTCCCAAATCAACCCCCTCTAATGCACCCCCCCCTTGGGGTACTCAAAGCAATTTTTCCAAAACAAAGGAATCTAGTAATGAGAAGGGCTCGAAGTGTCTCCTCCTAAATCCTCTGGGTGGGAACAGGCATATGCTGAGGAAAGCAAGAAGGAGAAGGAAGAAAGATTGCCTTCACAGATTTCAGGGTCAGCTGCGTCCCCCAGGTTCTAAGGTACAAAACACAATCTTGCCAGGAAGACTTTCAAAGTGATCTCTGCACGTGGTTCCCCATCATCTAAAACCCTTTGAGTAGTTTTGCTGCTGAGTGTTCAGAAGCGTTCACTATGTGAGGACAGAGACCTGGCTATGGCATGAGGGGGTAGAAATACGTGTGTTTAGATCAAGGTAAGCTTTAGTTCCAGTCCCAGTCAGGCATGTGGTTTGCTACACCTTACGTTCCCCAGCTAGAGGAAAGTGCTCCTTCATGACACCAGGAGATAATATACGAGAAGGGTCTTGCACGGGGCCTGGCCTAGACTCTGGGGATAAAAGAAATACTGCTTCCTCCCTTCTCACTCTGCAATGCTGTTAACACGGTGTTGTTAATATTTATAACATATCCGGCTGCTCTTCCTGATGTTCTCCTATGGCTCTACTCACTCACAGGATCCTCCAACAAAACCAAAGGACAAAGCTGGCTGCTCCCGTGTCAGAGAGGTGTTCAGTGTATGTGTACAGACATACATAGCGCTGGGTACACATCTGGTTCCTTGATATTTTTCAGATTCCAGATGTGACATATATGCATCCACACACTCTAAAAAATTTAACACATTCATATCTTAGTATCACAAAAAAAAACATGTCGCCATATGGAACTGGGAGTCCAATAATTTCCTCCACCAGTGGGCCATGGTACAGATGCACTGTCTACAGCACAGCTGAAGAGTGCGCTGAAAATACACATCATTATATTTACCTGACTAACCGAATGGCAAATACATCCTGGGTGACAAGCAAGAATGTCAATGGCATTCATAACTTAATTAAAAAGCCTGCATATATGTGGGGCTTTTCTGCCAAATCCCACTTAAACAAACAGAAGGCTGGAATGCTGGCCCAAAGCTGGGTACAGGGCTTGGTGGGACCAACCATTGGGTTTTATGTGTCAACTCAGCTCGGCCGTGACATCCAACCATTTGGTCAAACTCTAGACTAGATGTTGCTGTGAGCAATGTCTGGGATGAGGCTAACAGTTACATCAGGACACTTGCAGTAAAGCAGACCATCCCCCAGCACGTGGGTGGGCCTCACCCCATCAGTCAGTGGCCTTGAGAGAATGGAATTTTCCAGTGCTGTTCTAGAAAGAGAGAGCACAGAAGAGAATGGAATTCTCCCTCCACGCTGCCTTCAGACTCCAGCCAGCCGGCCTGCTCTGCAAACTTTAAACCTTCTATCCTAACAACTGCATGAACCAGTCATTTAAAATGAGCATCTCTCACTTCCCACTCTCTCACTTTCTCTCTCTTGGTCTCTTATTAATTTTGTTTCTCTGGAGAGCCATGACTAATATGGACCCTCGGTCTTCAAATTTGGTACCGAGAGTGATCTTGGGATGCAGAATGGAGGTCAGGGAGGCGGCATAGTCAGGGCATCTGTCGAGGGACTAGGGGAGGAGAGAGGTCACATTCAAGGGAACATTACTAGAAAAAGCCAAGTCACATCTTCCCTCTGTGAAAATGTTTCTCTTATTTCAACAAAACTAAAACAGTAGATGGGCAAGCAGAATACTGGTCGCTATCTGAGTCTGTTTAGCAGACTTAGCCTTCTTGCCCTTTTTTTCAGGCTCCCCTTCGTCTAAAGATGCACAGTCCTGGACTGAGAGGGGTGGAGGGGTTGGGTCCCGCTCAGGTTCAGTGAGGAGGACCTGGAGGAAGAGGCAGACTTGAGGAGGAACTTGGGGGCTGGGGCAAGAGCCCAGGGTCATGTCATGCAGGCTCTGGGATGCCAGCCTAGAAAGTAATGGGGGGCCAGGGAAGGTTGGGAGGGGAGGGTGTAATGACACACAAGATGTGCTTGGTACCCAGAATCAGCTTGTGTGGGAAGAGCCCTGAAGGGGGTGGGGAGACAATGAGAAAAATGTCCATTTAGGAGCATCAAGACCTCAGTGACGGTGAGAATGAAGAGGAACGTATGTGGGAGAGCTGGCAGAGGGTGTGGTGGGCAGGAGGGCAGGGACAGCACTGACTTGACTGGGAGGTAACCAGACTGCAGGAAGGCGGCGTCACCAGGAAATGGGGAGAACAGCTGCTGAACTCAGGACGGGAAGGGCAAAGAGAGAATTACTTAGAACTGGGACATAAAACTTCCACAGCTAAAGCTACAAACACCATGTGGTCCCAGGAATCTGTCTCCAGCTACATCCCCCTGGGAGTCTCCACCTGGGCCCACAGAGAGGTGCACAGAGACATCTGCACCAGCAATCTGGGGCTGTCCCCTGGGAGACGGACAGCTAAGTAGCAAAGGGAGGGTCAAGGGCCTGAAGATGACCAGCAACACATGTGTCGTGCAGGGAACAAGGAGGGTTAAAACTTAAAACTACAGTGCTGAGTGGAAAGAGCAAGAAGGATGGTGATGCACTTCACACCAGCAAGAAGGAGCAAAAAGACAAACACCACACGTCTGAGGACGGCTGCCATGGAAGGAGGAGACGTGGGAAGAGAAGAGGGAACAGGCGTCCTCCAGGACGACAGGGGCACCCTCTGCGGCTGACAGGACCTCTTGTCCCACATCCAGCATGCTCCCCACCTTGGCGCTGGTTACTTTCGCACCCCCCAAAATTCATCATTATGGATAAGACTGCTCACTTTTATAAAGGATGTTTTTATGGGCAGTTGTGCTATTTCTGCTTCCCAGCAGCCTGTCTCTTGATAAACACACTGTCCAAAGTCATTAGACCTTGTTGCACATTCACTTACAGGCCTGGGGTACAGCCAAAAGTCACCAAATAGCTGAAGAACATTCCCCTTGCTTCTAGACTCAAAAACCAATTACAGAAAATATGCCTGAACATTGCCCAAGACTTTGAGCCAATCCAATGGAATTGTGCCTGTGCTCACAGGGGTCTTGTATCCATTTTAAAGAAGCCACTTGTGTGCACATGTAGACTCTCCCCTCAGCTGTTACCCTAGACTATTTCTAAAAGCAGTAGCAACATTATTCCTGGAGAACTGAGTCATGATGAGGGAGATGGAGAGAAACCCAAGAAATGAGCCCAGTTGAGTCTATGTTTGTGTTTGGACCCTTGACAGGACATCCATTTAGTGCCAAGCTTCCTGCCAGACTAACCTGGAACACTGAGGAAGAGACTCTTCTCTCCCCGGTGGCCTCCCCCTGAAAGCACACATGCACCTCCATACATGCACACCTTCACACATGTACACCTTCATACTGGCACACAAATGCATGTATGCACACCATCACATACACACAACTTCACACCTTCACACATGCACACATCACATATCCACACCTTCACACATGCACACATCACATATCCACACCTTCACACATGCACACCTTCACACGTGCACACCTTCACACATACACATCTGCACATGTGCACACCATCACATATCCACACCTTCACACATGCACACCATCACATGTGCACACCATCACATATCCACACCTTCACACATGCACACCATAACATAGCCACACCTTCACATGTGCACACCTTCACATGTGCACACCATCACATAGCCACACCTTCACACATGCACACCATCACATAGCCACACCGTCACACATGCACACCCTCACATAGCAACCCCTACACATGTCCACACCATCACATTTCCATACCTTCACACATGCACACCATCACTTATCCACACCTTCACATGTGCACGCCATCACTTATCCACACCTTCACACATGCACACCATTGCATATGCACACCTTCATGTGTGCACACCTTCACATATCCACACCATCGCATATCCACACCTTCACATGTGCACACCATCACATATCCACACCTTCACACATGCACACATTCACATATGCACGCACACCTTCACACATGCACACAAATGCATGCATGAACACATAAATCTATGCATATACAATGAGATCTGACAAATAAGTTCACAAAAGCCTCCTAAAAAAAGGGCTACCTGCCACATTGCTGAATAGCACTATGGTCATCTTCCAAACACTCCTCTTGGGAAGCTACATGGTGATGCCAATGACTTTTCCTGGAATGGCCATCAGAGCTATCATCATATTACCTTCCAGGTCCTGAATGTCATCAAAATGTCTTTCTTTTAATATTTCCTTTATCTTTCCACAAAGAAAAAAATCACTGGGAGCCAGATCAAAAGAATAGAGCAGGTATTACAATACAGTTACTTGTTTACTGGCTGAAAACTCCCTCACAGACAGTGCTGTGTGAGCTGGTGCATTGTTGTATAACAAGAGCCATGCGTTTCTCATGCCAAGATTTTCAGTTGAGATTTTCCTGTTTCTCCATCAATGCTTACTTGTGCGCTATGCTTCTCAAAGTTGCCCAATGATTTTGATGCACACTTTGCAATGTTTTTATCACTTCTGCTTATTTCTGGCCACTGTGACCTCTCTTCATCAGTGACCCTTTCTCTCCTCTCAGAAAAACACTTAATCCATGTACTCACTGCTGTTTTCTTCATGGCATTATCCCCATAAATTTGGACAATTATGTCTCTGATTTCACTTCCACTCTTGCCAAGTTTATCAAGAAATCTAACATTCATTGCCCTCATTCAAGCTCTGACATTCTCACAATGTCATAAAAAAGCATGCAACCATGCTGAGCACCCCTGAGGAGGACACTTCCACACATCAGCACAGACACAGCAAGAGACATTGACATGCCACTGCTGAGCGCCCCTGAGGAGGACACCTCCACACATCAGCACAGACACGGCAGGAGACACTGACACACCACTGCTGAGCACCCCTAAGGAGGACACCTCCGCATGTCAGCACAGACAACAGGAGACACTGACACGCCACTGCTGAGCGCCCCTGAGGAGGACATCTCCACACGTCAGCACAGACACAGCAGGAGAGACTGACACACCACTGCTGAGCACCCCTGAGGAGGACACCTCCACACAGCAGCACAGACAACAGGAGACATTGACACGCCACTACTGAGCACCCCTGAGGAGGACACCTCCACACAGCAGCACAGACACAGCAGGAGACACTGACACACTACTGCTGAGCACCCCTGAGGAGGACACCTCCACACATACACGGCAGGAGACACTGACACGCCACTGCTGAGTGCCACTGAGGAGGACACCTCCACACGTCAGCACAGACACAGCAGGAGACATTGACACCCCACTGCTGAGCGCCCCTGAGGAGGACACCTCCACACGTACACGGCAGGAGACACTGACACGCCACTGCTAGGAAACAGAAACCTTACTAAGTTGTTTGTACAGTGCTAGCAGCGTAAGTGCATGGTGGCAAATTCGTGAACTTCATTCTCAGGCCTCCTACACATGAATGCACACCCTTCACACACACATTTTACCCCCTCAGCCCAGTTTCCACTCACTCTTTCAGCGAGTGAATCCCCAAAGGCATCAGTGGTGTCTGTCCTCAGGGTCATGGGGTTTTCTTGTAATAAAAGTGATTACTTCTGTAGTTCCCTCATGGAGCACTATACTGCCTGCTGCAGTACTCCATTCTTTATCAATAGTATATTGGAGTCTTCCAGTAGGGTCAAGATCTCAGGGGAAGTTCCTATTCTTCATTAGAGGGCTGGCCTGTTCCCATAATGGCTGGCAGCTCAAGCTTCTCCTTCTAAACCTAAACTTCATCCTCCCTGTCTCCATGGATGTATTAGCCAAACTTGTGCTGCAAGAACAGTGAGTAACAAACAGCTCCACACTCTCATTTGCTTGTAAGAACAAAGGACTATTCCACATGCGTGGGCCTGCAGCTCAGCCACAGGTCAACGGCCCTCAGCTGGACTCCAGGCTTTGTTTGGCTCCAGGCTGCTCCCTGTCCTCTTCCTTCCAGAACACAGGCTAAAGGAGCAACAGCTACAGGGAGCCCCCTTTCCTCACAGGGGAGGCCAGCACTCAAAAGGCCAAGTCAGATCATGAAGCACATTTAAATCCTCTGGTTAGACGAGACTTGTGCCTGTGAGAGCCAGACTAGCCCCATTTTGTTGTTTGCAGCACAAGCCACAGTACAAGCCCCATTCCTAGGTGTTTACCACATAGCCTTCCCGCCAGTGAAACCTGCAAGACCACTCCCTGCTGCCTTCCCCCACCCCAGGTT
>CAUYTI010024259.1:0-26876 GCA_963575145.1 Galago senegalensis | reverse complement strand
ATCAAATCTGTACATTACTAAGAATCAGTCATCCAGATTTGGATGTTTGGTTAGATACCAAAGTTGGTATTTTCTTTTTTTTTTGGCGAGATTATATAGAGAGTAAGTCGCTACTACCCAGTTAATTCTAATATATGCTTGTCAAATGGAAGAAACAACTTAATTCTAGCCCAAAAATATGGGGAGGGGAGGGGGAGGGGAGAAGGGTGGCTGGGTGGTGGGAGGGCAACTGGAAAGATCACCTATATCTCTGTCTAACAAGGGTACAAGTGAACCTTTCTAGAACTAAGACGTTAAGGTTTTGACACAACAACTATGCAAATAACATGAAATTTATGTGAACCAGCTTGATGAAAGTATGTCAAAATGTGTGTGAAGACACTACACTGTACCCCATGTTTGCATTAATGTACACAGCTATCATTTAATAAAAAAATAAATAAATAAATAAATAAAACGGTTAGCGAAGCATAGACTGTTTGAATGGGGTACTGTTGCTCTTACTCATCACACTCACCGATGTGCTAAGTTATTTATTTATTTATTTTGAGAATTTTTGCTTCTGTATTCATAAGGGATATTGGTCTGTAGTTTCCTTTTTTTGTTGTTATTGTGTCCTTTCCTAGTTTTGGTATCAAGGTGACATTGGCTTTGTAGAATGAGCTGGGGAAGTTTCCTTCCTTCTCTATGCTAGAAAATAATTTCTACAGTAGAGGTGCCAGTTCTTTTTTGTAGGTCTGGGAGTTTGGTGGGGGAGGATGCTTTTTATTGCTGTTTCAATTGTATTACTTGATATTGGTCTATTCACGAGTTCTATTTGTTCCTGACTGAGCCCAGGGAGGTTGTATGTTCCTAAGAATTTGTCCATTTCCTTACTGTTTTCAAGTTTATGTGCACCAAGGTTTTTACAGTACTTAGAGATGATATTTTGTATTTTCATGGTATCCGTTCTAATATCTCTTTTTCATTTCTGAGTGAGCTTCTTGGAGTCTTTTCTTTCCTGTTTCTGGTTAATCAAGTGAGAAACCTGTCAATTTTTTTCATCTTTTCACAGAAACAACTTCTGGTTTCATTAATTTACAGCATAATTCTTATGTTATTGATTTTGTATAGTTCCACTCTGATCTTCATTTTTGCTCTTCTTTTTCTAGTTCCTTGAGATGATTAAGATTGTTGACTTGTGATCTTTCTGTCTTTTGTGTGTAGGCATTTATGGCAATAAATTTTACTCTTATGACTGCTTTTGCTGAGTCTGGGTTTTGATAACTTAAATCACATTATCATTTAGATTAAAGAATCTTTGCAGTATGTCTGTATTGTCTGTGAGTCTATCTACAAATTTGCAATCCTTTTTTTTCCTTTTTTTTTTTGACCAGTTCAGATCTGTTGAAGCCCTTCAGTGAGTTGTTCATTTCAGTTATTGTACCTCTCCCCCCACAGAATATCTATTTTTCTGAAAAACAGATATTTTTTTAAAAAATGTTTTTTAAATTTTTTTACAAAGTTGGCTAGGTGTGGTTTCTCATGCCTATAATCCTAACATATCAGGAGTCTGAGGTAAGAAGACTGCTTAAGGACAGGAGTTTAAAACCAGCCTGAGGAAGAGCAAGACCCCATTTCTGCAAAAAATAGAAAAATTAGCTGAGTGTGGGTGGTGGCCCATACCTGCAGTCCCAGAAACTCAGGAGGCTGAGGCAAGTGAATTGCTTGAGCCCAGAATTTTGAGGTTGTAGTGAGCTGTGATGGTGGGTGCTATTGCAATCTAGCCAGGCAACAGATAGAGAGAGAGAAATCTTTTTCTCCAAATAAATAAAGAATTTAAATCTGTCAGTGATGAATTCTACAGTTAGCAAGGTGGTTTTTCAAAAATGAAGAACAAATAAACACATTCCCAAAAATAAAAGAGAAGAAAATTTGGTGAGAGTAGGACCAATAACAAGATATATTAAAGTATGTATTATGTTTAAACTAAAAGATATTAACTATAGATGTCAATTCAAATCTGGAGATTAAAGGAGGGGGCACATGTAAAATAATTATGCATCTAAAATGAATCAAGGATTTAGTAATAAGTGTGACAGTCAGAGCATAAAGCTAATACTCTGAAAATTATAAAGCAGTATTGAAGAAAAAGTAAAATTTTAAATAAATGGAAAACATCTCTCATTCATAAATCAGAAAACTTAATATTGGTGAGAACTTCAATACTGAATTATACTGAACTACAGATTCAGTATAATTTCTTTCAGAATTGTAGATGACTTCTTTGTAGAAACTGATGAGCTTATTCTAAAATTCATAAGGAATTACAAGCTCCACTTAATAGTCAATACAACCTTGTGAAGGAAGGACAGAGAGCACTGACACTTTCTTATTTCAAAACTTACTACAAAGCCCTGTTAATGAAAACAGCTGTGTAGGGACACAGTGCAGGACCTGTAAGCCAACAGAACACACTTGAGAGTTCAGAAACAAACCCCTACAAGTATGGCAAACTGATTTTTGACAAGGATACCAAGGCCATTCGGTTGTTTAGTCTCTTTAATAAATGCTGAGGCAACTGAATAACCATATGTAAAAAAAGAAAAAGTGGACTACTGCACCTCATAGCATATGTAAAAATTAACTCAAAAGGGATCAATTACTAAAATATAAGGGCAATTCTTTGTGACTTAGGATTTGACAATAGATTCTTACATTTGACACCCAAAACATAAGCAACAACAAAATAAAAAAAAAAAAATACAATGTACTTCATGAAAACTAAGTTCCTTTTTGTATCACAGGACACTCTCAAGAAAGTGCCAAGACAACCCATAGGAAGGGAGAAAATATTTCCAAATAATACATCTGATTTGTGTATAATTTCTAAAACATATAAAGAACTCTGATAACTCTGCCATCAAAAAAAAAACAAACACTATTAAACAAATTATAAAAGACCTTTACTTATTCACAGATGGCCAACAAGCACAAGGAAAGATGCCTGACCTTGTAGGTCATTAAGGTACTGCAAGTCAAAACCACGATAATACACCACTTCAAACCCACAGGAGGCCATAGTCATATATTATTTTTTAAAAAAATAGAAAATAGCAAGTCTTGGTAAGGATACAGAAAATGGTTCAGACTGTAGAAAACAGAATTCTCAATTCCAGCTGTAAATCTACTCTTAGGTATACATCCAAAGGAAATGAAAGCATGTTTATGCAAAAATTTGTTCAAGAATCTTTGTGGCAGTATTATCCCTTATAGTCCCAAGGGGAGATAGCTCAAATGTCCATCAATGAATGAAGAAATGAATCAACTATACTGAATGAATCATATAGCTGCAATAAAACTGCTAAAGAGGAAAGTGATGCTTTAGATTACATGTTAGAATGCTGAATGCTACAGTTTGAATGTGCGCCCCCTTTCAAACTCATGTCGGAATTGAATGACTATTATAACAATATTAAGGGGTAGGACCTAGACGGTGATTAGACCTCAAGGGTTCTACCCTCAGAAATAAATTAATGCCATTATTGCAGGATTGGGTCTATCGTAAACGGACACGTTGGGTCCTCTTTTTTCTCTGTCTCTCCCTCTCTTTGCCTGTCTGCCACGGGATGATGTAGAAAGAAGAGCCTCGCCAGATGGTAGCCCCTGGGTCTAGGCCTTTCCAGCCTCCAGCTGCATGAGCCAAATAAAATTTCTGTAATTGTAAGCTACCCAAACTGTGGTATTTAACACAGACCAGCAGCACAAAATGAGTTTCCAAGATTTGTTATGAAATCACATTAATTTTGACTTATAAGAAAATACCTAAACACAAAAGGTTTGTTAATGGACAAATGAGGACACTGTGTCATGAACCAAAGATTAAAGCTATACGATTTTGTGCATCTGAAAGCCACCTGAAATTCATTCTTTATTGCCCATTAAAAAAAAGTGGGACAGCCTTTTTTCTTTATCTTCTTTTCATTACCCTAATTATACAATAAATACATTTTCAGTTGGTTTAAGCCCTGCAGTAGACATTTCTTTTTCCCTTCAGTATGATAGCTGGCTATATAAGTAGCCAAGAGTAACGAATCTCCTAAAGAAAACTTTTATTTTAGCATCAGAAATTTTTCTTTCCAAACAGTTTTAATGCTTGTTGCAGTATGTAATTTTATTAAATAGACGTAGCTTTTGTGGAACCTATAGTACTTTCATGGTGCCTATTTTTAGTCAATACTTTGTTAGTCAATTTTTATCCTTCAGAACTTGCCATCTTTAACAATTAAGAAACTGAACAAGCAACCAATAATATGTGGATATTCCTGACCTGTGTAGTCCCAGTGATCCCACCTACCTCGCCTTGTTCCCTAGACAAACACACTTTCCCCAAAAAAGAATTTTTTGAAATCTATTCCTTCCAAGAAGTTCACATGGAATTAAGATATAGAAATAAGAACCTACATGGGAATGTGTGTCCATATTATATATACACACATATCTGTGTACCACTCATATTCACTTGCTGCAAATCCTTTGCAGTGTAATTATGTTTTAGTTTAAAGGAACATAAAATAATATGAGAGGACAAAAAAAGAAGAATGCAATAAAATGTGTTACACTTTTGTGCCCCAGCTGATTGCTTCCCACTGGTTATAAGTTCGACTGTTCCTTTTGTCATGTGACTGCATGTACAGTGCCCTAACCACCAGTAATTCAAATAACAAATCTCTCCATCTCTGCTGACTCTTGCCAATGTAGATTAATTTTTCTCAAAGAGAAATATTGCTTTGAATTACTCACTGTGTGCTTCCAAACAAAGAAGTGGGAATGAAGGACGAAGTTAGAACAAAACAGGATTTTTAAGTACAGCCACATGATAAAATGACTGAAACAATATATTTTTTCATAACTGTGTGAAAAATCATTTTAAGCTTAGTGGAGATGCTCATAACTGATAAATAAAAACTTTAGTCCCTTATTAAATTTTCTATGTGTAAGAAAATCATGTTCTCCCAGCTTCAGGTGCAATTACAGCCAGTCACCTATGGCTAAATGTCCATCAAGTGGGGCAGGATTGTTTTTTTCTGGATCTCCTAGGAACAATAGGCATTAATTTTAGCTAAGGGTAATTTTCCCCAGGGTACCAGCAGGTAAAAATTACCAAGATTTGAATATTGCTGGTAAGCGGAGATCTTGCAGAACTCAAAGTTGAGGAACTCTGTCATTATAGAGTGTTAGATGTCATCTATGTTATATTAGATGGGCTCCAAGAGGTATTCTTTGAGATTGGTGAAGATTGCAGTGTTGGCCCATGTGAAGATTAGCTCTCAGTGATGGAGACTGTTCATCAGAACTGAGACATATCATAAGGGTGGTTATTGGGATAATTTAATCTTGTCTGTATCATAGTTTGGTAAATGCCAATGGCATACAAGTTACGTAAGTCATATAAACACTGCCTACACTGAAAAAACTGGAAAGCCCTTTGTCATGAAACTCCCAGGTTGCTTGGACACAAAAATTCCTCTCATAACAATAGAGACCATAACAGCATCACCCAGTACTTCTGAGTTATTCATTCTGACTAATCCTGAGCATTGTATCTACAACAAAGGTTTAAAAACATTCACTGGACAAATAGAATGGGTCTGGGTCTCTCCATCTTCGAGGATTTACATTCTTGAGGAAGAAGTACAATGTCAGGTCCTATCCAATTCTCTGCCTGACATAAGCTCCCCACTGCTATCTCCTTTCCCTAAATTATCTTTCCCAAACCACTTGTGTTTCTCCATTTACATGGACATGTCTCCCGACCACAAGGTTCCATCATATTTCTGAAAAATTTCACCAGCTGTTTCCTTTGAAATACTCATGAAGAGTTTATAACATTCTATTTTACATATTAGCTAATTAGAGTAACATTTGTTTGTCAACATATGAAAAAACCTTCTGAATGCCTGAAACCCATTTTCTTCTAACAGGATCTGAAAAAGATGTATAAATTGACCAATAAATACAGAATAACTTGATAACGAGAAGAATAATTTTGCCTTTCTTTATGTGTTTAAGTTTTATTATCAATTGTAGTTTTAGCTGAATAGCACAATCCACATAGGAAGATCTATCCTTTAAGATTATTCACTATCTAATTAGAATGCCTCCTCACTCCAACCAGTGGCATAAATGTCATATTTTCATATTTAATATCCTTATTTATTTTCTATGTGTGCACATACATAATTTTTTCTAATAAATTTGATATATCTCAGTGCAAAGTGTAACTATTTCTAATTAGTTTGATCAAAGATACCGTAGTCAGTGCTGAGTAATGCAAATTATGCCAATAAAAATTCTATTGCTTCTGACAGGGGGAATAATGGCCATACATTGATTCAGCCCTCCCAGTCTTCCAGGGAAACATTTACACGTGACGTATTTATAAGGGCACATAAATGTATATGTAGTCACGGTTTGTAATATTCCTGAAGGCCCTGCAGCAGCCGCAGCAGGACAGCAAGCTCTTTCTGCTGACTCTTAATTATTGTGCCATTTTCTACTCTGGTCTCTTGTGATGTTAACTCTTGCCCTCTCTGTGAGGTCAGATGGGGCAAGCAAAGACATGGACTGACCAGAAGAAGAGCCAGGATCAGTCTTGCATTCTGGAGACTCTGCTATCTGAATAAAATAAAACAGCTTTACCACAATAATGACACATACAATGAGCATTTTGTTGAGGGAAAAAAAAAGTAAACTAACATTTATTAAGTATTTAAAGCCTATGGACACAGCAGTGGGAAATGAGCTGAGGTATCCTGGAATAGACTGATTTCTCCAGAGACTAGACACTGGGAACCAAAACAATTTTGCAAGGGATCATAGGAAGCAGAAATTCATAGTTATTGCAGAAGATGCCCCTTGAAGATCCATAATGGGAGACAGTTCAAATAAACATTTTCTGGGAGGGCTTGAGATTCCATCAGCCTTGGAGGTTACCTTTGCAGCCAGAACTGAGTTGAAATCCTTCTACTTCCGTGACTATCCACATAATCTTAAGTTTATCAAGGGTGCTGAATCTTAATTTCTTCACCTAGTAAAATATGTCAAGCAATGTGCCAGGCACATGCGAGGTGCCCCATGAGTGAAATTAGTGAAATAATCTTCCTCTTTTGTCCTCGTGTGTATTCACCTATTTATTCATTCAGTAAATAATTAATGAGGACAAACAGTCCAAGGAGATGAGGATACAGGCATTCACACTTACAATGTTACTTTTTCTTATACAAAACTTACAGTCTACAAAATAAGATATAAATTTATACACAATCAGCAAATAAATACTAAGTTATAATTCTTATATGCTCTTTTAAAAGAAAATACAGGAAAATATGTAAGAAACCTAAGTTTATGTTTTCACAGAAGACTTTCTTGCAGAAGTGAATTAGTGGCAAAATAAGAAGCATGAATAAGTCTAGGCAAGGAACAAATCTTTGAAAGTGGAAATCAGAGCCCGTGTGAAAGTCTTGAACCCTAAAGGCTTTCAGGTCTTAGGAACAGATAAAAGGGCAGGGTGGATGTAGTGTGGAGATGAGGCAAAAAATGTTAGGCAGGTTATGAGCATATTAATGATGCTACCTTTAATAATTACACTCCTAGATTTTATTCTTAATGTAATCTGAAGACTCTAAAAGAGACTGAATTAGAGAGTGGCATGAACATGCTTTTATTTCAAAGAAAATTATTCCAGCTCTCTTTTAGATAAGCAAAAATCATCAATAGGGATGTGAGGAAAATTGTCAGAAGGCTCTTTTATATTTGATGTGAGAGTTAATCATAGCTTGGAATAAAATCTAATAGTTTGGATACATATCGGGAAAGAAACCAGAGAGAATTTGTATTTGACTAAATACACTAGGGAGGAAGCAGAAGTAACAGCCAGAGATAATTTGTACGAAGTTTTTACTGTGAAGGGAGCCATGAAGTGGGTTCTAGCTAGAAGAAGATGCTGGGTGCAAGGATTGTGACTGTGGTTTTAACTGTTGTTTCTAAGTGGAAGCCTTGAGGCATGCCTACAGGCTGATTGGTACAGGGATATGTGCTCAAGATATGTAAGAGAAAAGGAATAACTGAAAAAAGACAAGTTCTTGAAAAGTCCAGAAGGGATGGGATTCCAAACACAATATGTTGTTTCCAGCTTATTCGCTTGGAAAAGAAGGAACCCATAAAGAAAGGGTGGAGATGAAAACCAGGAGACAATTGAAAATGAGGCAACTGCTGCATTAGCTGAGAGTAGACAGCAAAAGGAAAAGGTTTAAGTAGTTGAAAGAATGAGTGAAAATATGAATGAACAGTTTAAAATTACAGTGAAACAAACATTCTAAAGAACTAAAATGACATCTCCAAGCCAAGCTACAGTACTACATTAAATCTTCCATGCTGAATTTAAAGTGAGACCAGGCTTAATGTGTAGAACCAGGGTTGGAATTTGTCAGTAGATTTTTCCCGCCTGGACTTATGGTGGATCATGGCACCTAAGCTAGATAAAGAGGGTAGCAAAGATATGCCGAGGATGATACTATAACAAGTTTTGATTAGGAAAGTCTGTGGTTCTCAATAAGGTCAAGACAATGTGCCTGTGAAGGGAGGCATGATGGTTTCTATGTGGAAGATTTGCAGCACTGTGCTGTGACTAGGGAAGTAATGATCAGCTTTCAGAAGCTGTGCATTTCCTGTTGATGCATAGTCAAGAATGCGACAATGGGAGCTAATATTTTGGGGAGGTCAAAGTTTAAAATGTGCAAAGAGAGTCAACACAAGAAGAATACGCGGAGCTTAAAGAGTATTCACCATAGGTAAGGAGGGGAAGATAGCAAGTGGGATACAGCTATGGAAAAATCTATGGGATGGCCATTTAACTCATTCTGGAAAAAAATAGTTCCCAAGTATACTGAGAAGGCTACTGACAAACCTCTGTACCTCGGTTACTTAAGTTGATCAGTCTGTGAGAAACCACAAATCATTCATGAGCTAATTGCTTCTTAGAAACCATGAACACTGATCTACTTGTGTTACAAAGGAAAGATTAATTCCTTAAGAAATAATGTTTCCCAAGCTTATATTTTGAATTTATAGGAAATAGAGGCCTAAAATTTAGTCCAACTGTCTTTCTGTACCACCAAATTAAAGCATTATTTTCTAATCTTATAGTGCAAATGTTTGGGGTTTTCCAGGAAACCAATAAATACAACTTCTCTGTCTTACAACTTCTGAACAAGTTGGAAGAGAGAACCAATAGTAACAAAGATGGGAAATGAAAACCGTTTCACTACTTTAAAATACAAATGACAGCAAATCATTTCCCTAAATTGAGCATGCTCAGCCTGTTTATCAGAGATTTACAAACCGAGAAGCAATTCATCTGAAATGGAACAAGTGATGGAATGAAGAGAACCCAGAAAGGCTAAAACCAATTGGTATCCCTTGATGTGTTAGAAGTAGCTTCTCCCAAATACCCAAGAGACCACTGTTAGAAATAAGGAAATGAAAAGAGGCCACTCCTCAAATTCATAAATAAGGTGAGTAATACTGACAATGTGCACAGGAGATTCCTAAACATAAATAATAAAGAGGTGCTTTAAGGAGATACAGATGGATTCCAGAATCATAACCAAGTCAGAAAAGTATGCCATTCTGAAGGTGAATGGGCAGTTTGGAAAGTCTGGGGAGGTAGGGAAAAGAATCGCAGAGATGCTAAATGGCAGTGTCATTTCTCCAGCACTCAGGAGATGAAACACATTTGGAAAAACTATTTTTTGAGTATTGTAGCTGTGATTTTGAGAATATCCCTTTTGATAAGATGGATGTCACTTTGAATTTTAGCCATTGCATAATACATCATTTATTTAAATTTTATGCTCATATTTTTTATCTCATGTTCATATGATTATAAGAAGAGACTGTGGAGGGTATGTTGGCACAAGCTTTCCAGTCTTCACACTTGTTACTCATACGAAATCAATAAACGAACCCTTTATTTAAGGACTTGGTTATTGTTAGCGAACTCTAATAGAGAAAGTTTCACTAAACTCTCAAAAACTATATTTGTGTTTGAAAACTAAAGCCCCAATCTACTTTTTCTCTGGATATTCAGATCCCACTACATACAGTATTTCTATTTCAAATGTCATCAAGAAATGAAATATTGACCTCCACATGGTCATATATTGGAAGTATAGACCAACTTCTTGTAGCATTAGTCAATTCAATGTAGTGAACGGGGATTTTAAAAGTCTAGGATCCTTATACTAAAATAGTGTTAATGTCTGACATAGTACTGAAAATGACCCACTTTAGAAATCTTTTTGCTCCTTCTCTTTCTCCTTCTCTGATAATCATTTCTTTCCTTCTCTTTTTCTTTTTCTTCTTTTTTTTTTTTCATTTCCAGAACCAAAATACAGAAGGGCCCAAAAAAAGTAGACATATTTTAAGAAAGAAAAAAAAAAGTATTAAAATTATAATACTCATGTCATGTTGACTTCAACAATTACAAAAGGTGCTCAGATGTAATTTCTATTCATCTTTTGTTATCGGTATATGTTACTGAAGTTTTAATACGGTTTTTTTTTCCTTTCTTAACGTGTATACGTGTTTTTTGCACCCTTTGTACGGCATATGACTTGAATGAGAGAAATGTTTAGAGTTGTGAGGGAATAATGTCAGTCCTATTTTCTACATCCCATAAAGAAAGAAATCAGGAGCACAAGTTATCTCTATGACATTTCTCAGGCTGGCACTGAGACATGACAGTTTCATTTTTTGGCAAGTGTAATTTGTATTTATGTATGAAGCCAAATTTAAACTAAAACAATGTGCTCATTTATGGAGAACAATCAGTCAGAAACAAGCTGCTTTCAAGGTACTAAGGAAAGCAGAAGAGGAAGCTGCACACATATTGCTGTGCGTGATGGTAAAGTATTAACAAATGGATTACATTTTCTTTGATCATTCTTACTTTGCTCCCACTGGATATATCCAGGAATTTTCAGGAAGTACTAACATGGCAAACTCTGGCCTGGTCTGGGGTGGCAACCATCTTCCATGAATACTACCAAAGTCTCTATGCACATCAACAAGAAAACATAGAGGAAATGGACAAATTTCTAAACATACACCCTCCCATGACTCAATCAGGATGAAAAAGAACTCCCGAACAGACAAATAACAAACAACAAGAGTGAAGCAATTATAAAAAAGTCTTCTGACAATAAAGACGTGCAGCCCCAGTGGATTCATAGCTGACCTACCAGACCTACAAAGAAGGGCTGGGGGGACCCACTCTACAGAAATTATTCTGTAATACAGAGAAGGAGAGAATTCTCCCCAACTCATTGAAGCCAGTATCACCTTGATACCAAAGCCAGGAAAGGACATAACAAAAAGGAAAACCAAAGCCTGATACTGTATAATTATGTACTATGGAAAAAATTTGATTAATTATCGGGAAAGCATCCATGATTCATGTATAGGCTTCCTAGTAGAGTTGGACAAGCATAAAAAGGCAAAAGGTCCTCAAGAGCTCAGGATTAGAGGAACAGAGACTCTCCACTGCTTCCTGCTGTGTAATAGAGTGTATGCTCCAGAGACATATCATAGCTATCTCAGAGGCCATGCAGCTTAGTGCAAGCAGTCATGAGGATTTGGGGTTTAAGTAAAATACTTTCAGAGGTCCAGTTTCCAAGTGCTTAGTGTGGAACAAATGGTTTGAAGAATCAAGGGAGAGAACGCTTATTTCTACAAGCAAGTCAGTGAGATGAGTAACAAGGTAGCAACTTCACCCCTTAAAATCACCATTATGCATCTGTTCTATTAGACTGGATTTAAAATATTGTATTCAGAGGAATTGAATCATATATGAATTATATCCAGATCTTCTATCTTGGGCTGTATGTACAAGTGAAGTCAAGGTCTCCACTACCCTAAGAATTTCCTTAAGCCCCCTCCCAACATTCAGGAAGCTAAGGCTTTCCCCATCATAAGTGGGGATGTTCTCGCACCCCCTAATATTTGGGTTAGGAATGCTTGGAGACTAAGGCCCATTCTTGAAAATAATAAGATTTTTATCAAGCACTGAGGCAAAAGTACAGGCAGAGAAGCTGATGTTCTGAATTTAAAGTAGTTTACTTTATTAGAGAGGCATGTCCAAAACACCAATTAATATATTCGTATATTATTCTACCACACTTCCAGTAGTGAAAAAGGTACATAGCTTGCCATCTGATAGATCTGAATTCTAATGCTACCTACCGCTTACGCTTTTCACTATCACACTAAATTTTGAGGAAAAATTTTTCTCAAGTTTCTGAGTCTTAGCCTTCTCACTTATAAAATTTTGTAAAAGTAGGAAATACTTCAAACTTTTTGTGTGAGCTAACTGAAAATACACAATGAAGGCATCAGTACCATCAAAGATGTGGTTGCAATTCCAGTTTCTTACTTCCTACGAAAACTAAGACAGATCCTGAGAAATGATCATTACAATACTTCAGATTTTCATTTTCGGCTATTAATTTCATTTTGTCTAAAACATGTAACTTATTTTTAGAAAAGGTATTAAAATTGGATTCAAATTAGGTGGGTATGGATGTCCTTATTTTCTTCTTTTTATTTTTTTCTCTTTGTGGATAAAAGATTCCAAGAGAACCTAAAATAGCCTCCGGGATTTTTATGTTTTTGGCCACTACCGAACAGCTGGATGAAAAAGGAAACAAAAATTTGCATATATCCATACATATTTGTAATCACCTATCATAATGATGCTTCACATTTGTATAATTTCTTATCTTGCAAAACACATAAATATACATGATCTCATCCAATTTTCACAATGTCTTTGAGTACCAATATAGAAGCGAGAGAACTCAAGACCACTTGAGCTAAGTGGTGCTTTCCACATGTAAATGATATGGGTCAGATTGGGGACAAACACAGGTTTTTCAGGACTTTAAGTGTAAAGTTTATTTTTTTCATAAAAAAAAAGTTTGTGTTTACCCTTTTTTTTAATTGTGAAAACTATAGAATACATAACCATGGTGGAGAAAGAAAAATAAGTCTACAGTATTTTTCCTTGAAAAATTTAACATCTATCTGGAAAATATCTTCCATATTTTAAAAAAAAAACTTAGTAATTTGTGATGCCACTGTACTCTAGCTAGGGCAACAGAGTGGGACTCTGTCCCCCCAAAAATTATTAATCTGCATGGTCTATGTGTAAATAGAAAGATATAGGAAGAAGGAGCAGCCAATGGATGATTATATTCAAACAAGTGAAATAATTACTTTTTAGTGGACACAATTGAAACAGTAAGATGCTACTCACTTTAGCACTTCTTCAGGTAAAACAAGTTGGTGGAAGGAATGCTGCTCTTTTCTATATGGTCCTGGTTGTCCAAATGTTTTCAAATTTCGGAACCAGTGAACGAAGAAGACTTAGTTTCCTATCTTAATTTTATTATCTCTTACTGCATATTTAACTTACAGACCTGGTTTATTCCTTCAAACACCATAGTTTTTCTACATGATTATGTCACCATTAAAGGCTAAATCGGTGATTGGAGTTTCTATTATTAAGACTAAATATTATTTACTGCCGAGCCAAAGATTATTTATGAGTACTTATGAATTCTTTTGCACAGTCCTCTTCCTTCACTAGTCTTTGTTTTACAGGAGTCTCATGGTTCTCTTGGCCTATTGAACAAGTTCTGCCCAAGGACCACTCACCACTCTTCTGTGTTGCATCCACCGACTCTGCATTCTCCCTTTTTCAACTTTGAATTATAGTTCTCTTGACTTGGTATAGAAGTATAACTTGAAAAGTATTTCTCTCAGAATGCTTCTGTTTTTTAATTTAAGGTAATATTTATTCATTTTTTAAATGTTATTTTTTATTCTCTGATTATTTTAGCTCCCTAGCATCCTATTTTTTAACAGTTGTGATATTTTCTTTTATCTCTCTGAGATGTAGAATTATATCTCCAAGAATATAGGCTATGTTAAGTTTCCCACTTCTTGTCCCCCCCGCTTTGGGTGTCTGTCTTTCATAGTAGATGATTTCTTAAAATGCCAGTCACTTTCGACTCCCTAATTATATTTCAAAGGCTGATGGGGAATTGTGTGTACCTGGAAAGTCCTTATGACCATTTAGGCTTCACAGCTGGGATAACAGGCAAGAAACTGAATTTACCCACACATGCCAATTTCTCCTGCTTGGGGCATTCTCAGCTGGACATCAGAGTCATGAGAGCAGGATGGAAAAGATAGCTGGGGCTCCCAACACTCAGTGCAATGTTCAGTGTGCATCCTACCCCCAACTTCTACTGTGCCTGAGGGAACAGAGACTGCAACCTTTTGAGTTTGACTTGTCCACAGAATACAATAGAACCTCCATGGTTGACCACCTCTCTACATTGACCACCTCCATAAACTGACTTAATTTTCATAGACTGGATATGTACCACATGTACATATCAGTACAGTAGATTTAGTTCCTTATGTTGAACACCTTCATGTGTTGACCAGTTTGTTACAGTCCCTTGGGTGGTCAACTTACAGAGGTTCTACTGTATATCAATGGTCTTCCATGGTCAGCAGAAGAGCAGTTATTGACTGTGCATGGGTAAACCTGTCAAACAACCTCATTATGCTGGCCCCTTTTCCCAGGCTCACATTTTGTGGTATTTGAAAATCCCCACTTCTGAGTCCTTTTTACTGGATGCCAGAGTGCAATAATTTTGTTTTACCTTGCTGGCCTCGGCTTTTGCTTTCCATTATTTCTCTAAGCCCTCATCTTTTGCATCTTCTAATGCTGGGTTGAAATCTCTTGTTCATTTTTGTTCTTTTAAATTTATACATTTTAAATTAATTTGCCATCATTTGCTGTTTACTCAGAAATATTGCTTTAATCTTTTTAATCTTTAATCTTTTTAATCTTTTCTTTTTCTTTCTAACCCAGCACACTTGAAAACGTTGTTCCATCAGTCACAGTGTCACATTTACAGAGAGATTTTCAAAATGGGATGAAAAGGAAGTCATATCAGAATCCCTGAGGGATGGAGAGAGAACAGACAGGGGTTGACTTTCCATCCAGATTAGGTTCATATACTGAGGAGTGTAGCTCCAAATGAAAAGCCTGTGGGTGATTTTTCAGTCCTGACCACAATTACAAAGGCTTTACTTGGCTCTCCTTGCAGGAAAACTTACCTTTCCTGTGGCTCCCTGCCAGACTTAGTCCATAGCCAATGCATTATATGTACACCATGGAGTACTATGCAGCCATTAAGAAGGATGGAGAATTTACATCCTTCATGTTCACATGGATGGAGCTGGAGAATGTTCTTCTGAGCAAAGTATCACGAGAATGGAGGAAAAAGTATCCAATGTACACACCCCTATTATGAGACCAATCTAAACATTTTATATGAAAGCTATAACCAAATAGCCTAAGAAAATGCGGACGGGGGAGGGAGAAGGGAGGGGGGAATGGGAGGAGGGAGGGGGTTTGGAGGGATCACTTCTGAGGTTTATCTTATAGGGGTACAGGTGAATCTTTCTAAGAGTAGAATGTGAACGTTTTAAAGCAATAACCAAGAAAATGATATGAAGGTTGTGTTGACCAGTTCGATGGAAATATTTCAGATTGCATGTGAAAACCCCACACTGTACTCCAGAAGTGCATTAGTGTACATGGTTAACATTCAATTAAAAAAAAAATGTGATGTGACCATCATTGTCTCTTTCCTTCTGTTTATTGGTTTAAAGCCTGATGTATCTGCAAGTAAAATTGCAACCCCTGTTTTTTGTTTTCCATTTGCCTGGATTATGGATGTCCATCTCTTCACCCTGAGTCTATATTTATCCTTTAAGATAAGATGAGATTGTAGTATGCAGCAGATATTTGGCATGAGTTTTTGTATACAGTCAGCCAACCTGTGTCTCTGTAGTCAACAATTTAAGCCATTCATGTTAATTGAAAGTATTGATAAGCCTGGTGGTTAAGTTTTTTGAAAGACCAGTGGACATTTTTAATCCTTTTGCCACTGTGGAAGTTGGGTTTTAAACAATAATTTCTGAGTGAGTTTACTTTGTTGGTAAAGCATTGTGGTGGTCATTATGGAGGATGGGTCTGAGAATATCATGAAGAGCTGGTTTAGTTATGGCAAATTTCTTCTACTTGTAAATGTTATTAAAGTATTTAACTTCTCCATCATAAATGAAGCTCAGTTTAGCTGTATACAAAATCCTGGGCTGAAAGTTGTTTTGTTTTAGGAGATTGGCAATGTATCTAGGGGATGCTATATTTGAATTGAGTCATGCTGGGGTTCTGAAACTTTCTCCTATCTGAATTTCAGAATCTCTTTCCATGTTTAGAAAGTTTTCCTCTAAAATCTCTTGGAGTAGTGCATCTGTGCTTTTCAGATCATTCTCATCACCTTCAGGAATTCCAATAAGGTGAATGTTTGCTTTTTTTTTTTTTTTAGTGGTTTCACAACTCTCTCTGGAAATGATCCATTTTCGCTGTCCATTTCTCTTTGCCTTTGAGCGTTTGGGAGCATTCAAAAGCTTTTTCTTTAATGTTCAAGATCCTTTCTTCTGACTGCTCCATCATATTACTGAGGGATTCTGGTGTATTTCTCAGGTCTTTGAGGGATGCAAATTCTTGCCTCAATTTGTCAAAATATTTGGTGATTTTATCTTTGAATTCATTGACTTCTTGAGACAACTTTTGAATTGCTCCTTGAACTTCTAATTCCAACTTTACTTCAGTTCTGTTAATTTTATTTACTATCCAAATTCCGAATTCAATTTCTAACATCTCAGCCATTTGTTTATGAATGAGATCTTCTGTTGCATCTCCTTTGTCATACCTTGGGGGAGTTGATCTGCTGTGGGTATTTGTGTTGCCCAAGTTTTTCTGCTGGTTCTGCCCCATGGTTATTTTTCAGCATTTGTTTAAAGAAGGTGGCAAGGTGGAATTAAATTGAGGGCTCCCGGAGATGTAGTTAGCCAGCCCTTTACCAGAGTGCTGGGACTGGTGACTGCAGCTTTTCCTCCAAGGCTTTACAAAGGTCCCATTCAGTACTATGGCCTGAGACTCTGTGGACCTGCTTGATATGATGGGGTTAGGTGGGTCTGTCTTGTATTTAGGTAGACTCTGACCAATCCTAGTGATCAGTGACTTTGGGCTGAAATCTCAGCTGTGGAGGAATACAAGCAAGTAGGACACCCTGCCCCCTACTGGTAATAACATGGAGAGGAAAATCAGACCCTCTTACAGTACAACCAGGATATAACCTTGGAGAGTCCCCAGGTGATTGGCCCAGATCAAGAGTTCCTGGTCAGCACAAACACAGATCAAGTGGGACAATTCAAAAGATCTGCAACTGTACTGCAGAAGTCCACTGGTAGTTCAAGTGTGACTCGCTCCAATGATCTGTGGAGTCAGCAAAAGAATTATTCCAGGGGGGTGGTGCCTCTTTTCCTAGTTTTCATCACCATCACCTCCAGTCACTGGCTATCCAGAAGGGCTGAAGCCCAGCTCTCTCTAATACTCAAGTACACCAGGGATTTGCACCTAAGTCAAAGAGGAGATAATGCCTCCCTGACCGGGCCGCCCCACTGTGTGACCTGCAAGTGGGAGGAGTTCAAGCCTGATTCCCTCTGGTGATCATTGGTAACTGGGGAGTGTTCCACCTGTATCTGTATCCAACCAGGGGTTACCATGTAGGAGTGTGGTTCTCTCCCTCAGAGACCATGCCTCTGCCTTGGCCACACTCCACCTCTGGAACCCTTGGAGGTCAGATCAGAGTCTCTCCATGTTCCTCAGAATTGCAGAGGTGTCTCTCCTAAATTTGACACCAGTGGGAGGGACCATGGGGCCACCACCACTGTTAGGGGGTGGTGCTGCTGGTTGGGATACTACTGAGCGCAGGTTGCAGGAGTCTAGGGGGGAGTAAGAGGGCAGAGCTACTGACTGCTGGCCTGGGTTGAAAGAGCCATGGGTCACAGGAGCCACGGAGCACAAGTGGGCAGGGTACCAGTGAGGACTGCTGTGGTCCTTGTCAGTCAGTGGCATGGGTACCACACTATGCTCTTTCCAACACGGGACAAGTCTGTCTCCCCTTGCGACTTCCCACCTCTATTAAAGTTATAGTTTCAGCCCAACTACTTCACAGACCATGAGATGCCCCGCCCTAGCAAAAATCTGCCAGACACTTCGGATTCTGCAGGGGGTAGTCTTCCAGACTGCCAGGAGAGGGGAGAGGGTTGGATTGGGAGTTCAGAAAGGTAGGGAGAATATTAGATTAAATTTTGTCCCAGGCATGAGATTGTCTGAGCTTGCGGTGATATCTTTCAGTGGATGGAGTCCAGCCCTCAGTTGTTCTCTCCACTTTCATGAAACAGAAGGTTCTCTGTTCACTACTTTCCTCAAGCTGCTCTCATGAGGGGGGGAGGTGAAGGATTTATATCCTCTTTGGGATGGGTTTTGTGCCTGAAATTTGTTTCTTTGGAATCCCTACTTGCCTAAACAGGGGTGATGAGAACCTATCAGTCATCTCTGTTAGCTCAGCTCCTGATCTTCTGCTTTATTGGGTTTTTTCTGGCCATTACTTCTCCCTCTGGATGGAGCCTGTGCTGAAACCCATCTTCAGTTGGCCATCTTGCCTCCAATCCCCAATTTTCAGTTTTTAGAGATGATGTCTTGTATTCCTATGGCTTCACTTCTAATATATCCTTTTTCATTTCTCATTGACTTTATTTAGGTCCTTTCCCTTCTATTTCTGGTTAATTTAGAAAGATGTCTATTCCAAGAATCCAACTTTTTGTTTCCGTGATCCTTTCTCTTATTGTTTTATTTTCTATTTTTGGTTAGTTGTGCTCTATTTTTAGTTATTGTTTTTCTTCTGCTCGTTTTCTGTTTGGTGTGCTTTTCCTTTTCTAGTTCCTTGAGATGTGTCATTAGATTGTTAATTTTTAATCTGTCTTTTCAGGTTGGCATTTAAGGTTATGAATTTTTTTCTTAAGGATTTTTTTACAAGAAGAGTAATAAAAAACTATTTTTACTTAATCCCAAAGATTTTGATATGTGTCCCTTTTCATTATGAGAACTATTTTGATTTCTATCTTAATTTTCTTATTGACCCAATAATTGTTCAGCAGGAAGTTCTTTAATTTTCTATGACTTTGTGTAGAATTGAGTGTTTCTCAACTTCTAGTTTTACTCTCCTGTGGTATGAGAAAATAAGTGGCATGATTTTTATGTTTTTAATTTGGTGAGACGTATGGCCTGAGATATGGTCAATCTTGGAGAATATCCCATGTACTGATGAGAAAAATGTATATTTAGTGGAAGTTTGGGGAAATTTTAATTTTCTTTAACCTGTTTATTCTAGAGTCTCATTTAAGTCCAGTATTTTTAAAATTTATTTTCTCCTTAAATGATTTGTCTAGTTCAGGTCCCTGGCAATTATGATGCTACTGTTTATCTTTTTGCTTAGATGAATTTGGGTGTTAAGGGTCTATATACCCAAACTGAAACCTGATTTGAAAGCTGACTGGGAAAAACTATGCTGAAAATAAGTGAGTTTAAAACTCATAAAGTCTCAGAATGCCTGGACAAGGTTTACATTAACTCAGCCTGAGTAAACTGAGAAAATACAGCCCCTCTCTGGCCTCTTGAGAAGACTGCTATTGATTTCTAACAAAGGTGTATAAGCAAAATGTAAAAATGCCAAAAGGTAGGGTTGAAAGAATCCCAAGTCCCCAGGAAGATTTGATAGAGAGAGAGGCTGGGTAAATAGTAGGAGGTTGCTAACAGACCAGATAGCTAATGGTGTATTTAGAAAGGGGAAGGGAGAAACTAGTTCTATCCTTGCAGGGGAAGTAAATGAAGTTTATTTTCCTTTCCTTTTCTTTCTTTTTTTTGGCCAGAGCTGGGTTTGAACATCCTACCTATGGTATATAGGGCCGGTGCCCTACTCCTTTGAGCCACAGGTACTGCCCCAGTAAACCAGGTTTCTTAATCTAACTACACATCAAAAGTTCAAAGAGCTTAATCCCTTCCACTTGGTGACTCTCTAAGGCAGTGGATCTCAACATTCCTAACAACATGACCCCTTCGTACAGTCTCATTTAAGTCCAGTATTTTTGGATACTGGACCCCCAACCATAAAATTATTTTCATACACCTGTATTTGTATGTGATAGTTTGTATGTGTATGTGATAGTTTTAGATGATTCCTATGAAAGGGTCATTTGACCCCCAAAAAGGTCATGACCTACAAGTTGAGAACCACTGCTCTAAGGTATAAGCCTAGTCAGGACTGTCTGGGTTCCCCCAGGTTCTTTACATGCTTTTGATGAGCCCCCAAGGATTTCTCACCTTTGGACTTTCCCCTGATAACCCCAGGATTGAGGTGGGTGCCCCACTGAGAAGTAAACCTACTACCTCCCACAATAGGGTTTGGCTTATAAATCTGAGTGCTCCTATGTTAGTCATATACTACTTAGAAATATTATGTCTTCCTGTTAAGTGCTCCCTTTACCATTATATAATGACCTTCTTTGTATTTCTTTACTACTGTTTATTTAAAGTCAGTTTTATCTGATATGAGAATGGCTATAATTGCTTTCTTTGGTTTCCCTTTGCATGGAATATTTTTCAGGTTAATTCAACTTGTTATGTATGAGTCTTTGTGGGTTAGATGTATTTCTGGGAGACAGCAGCTACTTGGGTTGTATTTTTTGATCCATGCAACCAGCAAGTGTTTTTCTGGTGAGGCATTCAGATTGGTCTCATTGATTGATAGAATTTATGTACTGTTTATCATGTTGGATATATCTTATTGCTTTCTTTTATCTCTTATGATGTTGTTTTACAGTAGTTCTGAGCTTTACCTTTTGGGTGATTTTGTACTAGGGAATATATATTATACTGATCCCTGCATAATGCTGTTCCGAGTTTTTTTTTTCAGAGCAAGTCCAGTCTTGACAAATTCCTTCAGTGTTTGCTTGTCTGGAAAAATCTTTCTCCTTCATATAAGAAACCTAGTTATGCATAATACAAAATTCTAGTGTAGCAACATTTCTTTTTAAGAAGACTGAGGCTGGAGCTCCCATTCTTTTTGTCTGGTAAGGGCACCAGGGAGAAGTCTGAAGTTAGCAGGGTGGATTTTCCTTTGTATGATACTTAATGTTTTTACCTTACAGCTCATGAAAATCTCTCCTTCATGTAGACTATGGCCAGTTTGATGACTATATCTTGATGATTGTCTCCTTGCAGTGAATCTCATATTTGTTCTTTGAGCTTCTTGTACCTGTCTAAAGAGGTCTAAATCTTTTGCAAGGATAGAGAAGTTTTCCTCAATTCCTCCCTTCAATCTTTTGTCCCTCCCCACCTTGTACATTTTCTTCTTCACTCTTGAGATGGCTGTGATTTTTTGTTGGGTCATTTTTACATAATTCCTTACTTCTTACTGACTTTATTCCTATTAATTGTCTGTTCATTATTTTTGACTAAGTTAATTTGGAAAAGATGTCTTTAAGTTCCAAGAATCTGTGTTCTGCCTGGTCTAGTCTATTTTTAAAACTTTCCATTGTATCTTGTATTTTTAAAATAATTTTTTGTTTCCAGGAGTTCTATTTGTGTTTTTAAAAAATGTGTCTGTCTAGTAAGATTTTCATTCTTTTCCTGAAGTTATTTCTAGTTACTTTGAGTTGATTTTTTTATTTTCTTTTAGAATTCATTAAACTTCCTTAGATGAGTCCAGATTTAGAACTCCTTATTATTGTTGTTAGGGTCTCACAGAGAAGTGGTGTTGCAGAGCATAAACCCACAAATTGAAATTGTATATGATAAAGGGGCCATCACTCTCTCATGGTGTATGGTAGACTTCTTTATTTTTTCCTGGCTTAAATAGCCAAGGGACCAAGCTCTCTCATGGCGAGTGGCAAGTTTCTTTATTTTTTCTTGGTTTACTTAGCTCTGCACATGTGCATTGTACATCAATGACATCATTAATATTCATTACAATCCCTCTGCACGTGCACACTATACAGCAATGACTTCATTAATATTCATTACAATCCATAATCCATCTCATGAATAAACATCTTGTGCCTATCTCATAAGCAGATCTCCCTAGTAATCTACAGATTGATACCACTTCATCTAACGTAATCCTTTCAACATAATCCTTTTAACATAACTTAATGGAGAACATGTTGATAGCCATTACTTATTTTTTATTTTATCTGATAAAAGCCTGAGGCTCTGGGAGAGACAGATAGATCGAATACCTGCCCTACTGGCCTCACCCTTTGGAGGCAGTTACTTTCTTTAAGCCAGGCATAGTTAGGAAATTTCTAAGACATACAGAAAACCTGTTTGCAAGCCTACGCTCCCATGTGGACCTTAAGTCAGGAGGTTTTTACGCCCACAGCTGACCAGGCCGACCTCAGGTCAGAGGGTTTTACGCCCACAACCAACCCAGCCATATGGGATTCTGCCTCAGTTTCTCACAAGTCTGCCACCATAAAGTCTTTCCACTGCTCTCTCTCAAACAGCTTTTTTAGCATATAGGCCTTTCACCTATACCCAATCCTACAGAGCTCCCAAGAGAATCCATTTTTTAGCTGTGATAATGAAGTCCCCTAGGCCCAGAGGTGGTGCCTCACACCTGTAATCCTAGCATTCTGGGAGGCCAAGGCTCAGGAAGACTGCTTGAGCCCAAGAGCTTGAGACCAGCCTGAGCAAGATCCCTTCTCTACAAAAAATAGAAAAATCAGCAGGTCATTGTGGCATATGCCTATAGTCACTGTACTCTAACTAGTGTGACAAAGCCAAACTTGTCATAAAAAAATAAAAGTCCCTTAGAAGGAAGGGAAAGAATCCTAACCCCCATCTTGTCACAAAGAGCCTTCTAAAGGAAGACTGACTTTAGGGGATTACAACTGTCAGGCACACAGAAGGCAAAAGTCCCAGGAAATTAGCAGTGCCCACCACAATGTGTTTATAGTGGCTTTTTTTTTTTTTTGCAATTTTGGCCGAGGCTGGGTTTGAACTCACAACCTCTGGCATATGGGGCCAGCGCCCTACTTCTTTGAGCCACAGGCACCACCCTATAGTGGCTTTCAAGTAAAAGGGACTCCAGCAGAAAACAGGAGTGTGGTGCTGTCCAGGGTGCTAGCTCCACTGCATCAGGATGTCCGCGGAACTCTCCAAGGTCTTGAGTCTGGCCTCAGAACAATTGTTCTCCAACCTGGTGCTAGTCCTTTTTTTTTTTTTGCAGTTTTTGCCTGAGGCAGGGTTTGAACCTGCCACCTCTGGTATATGAGACCAGCGCCCTACTCCTTGAGCTACAGGTGCCACCCTGCTAGTCCTCTTGATTCTATTTTAAGCTTGATCTCCAGATACTTGTCTCATCCTTTCTCTTCCTTTTGAACTTGGTTAGCAAGAAAGCCACCCTATTCCTGCTTCTGTCACCTCACATCAAATTCATGAACACAAATGACTCCCCAGAGAGGCTCTTCTGGGAAGCTTACCTACAGCTTAAAGATTTCCATAAATGTCAACCATTTGGCTTTAAAAAGTTAAGACATGCTTTAAATAAATCAGCAACTGAATAAATACATCATGGCACACTTTCATTTGTGTGATAAAGACAAAGAGCAGTGTGTTTGGGAGAGAATTCTAAGGGCATACCATTTTTAACTTGGAAGTGAGAAAAGGCTTGAGGATGTGACCTTGGGTTGAGACCTGAAAGAGTGAGATATCTGGCACATCATCAAGAGGACAGCATTCCAGGCTGGAGGAATAACACAGGTGTGGGCCCCCCAGCGAAATAAAGCTTGACATCTTGTGGGTAGAAGGAAGTGGTACATCATGATGTCAAATAGTTTTGCAAGCTGTATTAGAGGTTGGATTTTAGTCCCAGTACAATGGGAATCCATTGAAAGCTTTTGGTTTTTGTTTTCTTTTCCAGTCTGTCACCTGGGTAGGGTGCCATGGGATATCATAAGTCACAGCAATCTTAAACTCTTGAGGCTGAGCAATCCTCTTGCCTCAGCCTTCTGAGTAGCAGGACGACAAGTGCCCACCACAGTGCCCAGCTAGTTTTTCTATTTTTAGTAGGGACACGGTTTCACTCTTCTTGCTCAGGCTGGTCTTGAGATCCACTGGCCTCAGTCTCCTGGAACGCTAGGATTACAGGTGTGAGCCACTGTACCCAGCCCATTGAAAGGTTTTAAAAATGAACATGTTATGTTTTTTAAAACATACTCTGGCTGCTGATTGGCAGATAGAGATGCAATAGTGGAGAGATCACTTAGGGAGCAACTGTGGTACTCAGGAAATGTTGGTGGCTTCAGCCAGGACAAAAAATTAACACAGTAATCCTAACTGATTGGACAAGTTACGCAGTTGGAGGGGGCTTCTTAACAGTGGCACTGGAGTCAGAGTGCTAACTACTCAATAGTAAAAATCCCCCCAAAATGGAAACCTACTTCACTCAGGTGTCCCACCTCAAAGCTGAAAGCCTTCAGGGGAGCCACCTGTTTCAGATATTTGATATGAACACACCCATTTTCAGATGGTGCTGAGAGGAAGAGATGTCATTCTGATGCTACCCAACCACTAAGAGTGGGGAAACCTCAGAACTGGATCCCTTGCTTCATCTATAGAGGCACAGTTAGGCAGGTACAGCGACAGCTCCAAGCAGCTGTCAAAATAATTGAAACAAGTAGTTTAGTAAGAAAGTTTATATCGGCCTATAAAGCAAGCCAGGCCATCTTAGGAGCTGCAGGTATCATGGAGAGCACAGTGCTTGGACTTTATATACAACTTTTGAGGTTATCAGTTGCTTCTTAGAACTCTGCAGTGTCCTAATCAGGCTATTCCCAAAACAACCTGTCAGCATGACCACATCCATCTGTCCATGTCAGAAAGCCTCTGGGACATTGGTTAGTCCCTATCTCAAGGTAACCTAACCGCAAGGTCTCAATTAGTCCCACTCTCACAATAGTCCAGGTCAGCCTGACCCAAGCCAGTCCAAATCAACCAAACCACATCCACTATCCACCCTGCTCATGTCTAAACAACTACCTAACAGCATGTCACCTCCCCAACAACAGCTCTACTGGGACACTGTACCAGACAGATTTTACTATTCTCAAGAAACTCCAGCTTCTCTCATGATGCCAATCCCCCATATAACTCTGTGAAGCCAAGCCCCATCTTGACATGTTTCTGATCCTCACCTCCACCCCTAAGGAGCGCCTCAGTTTCCTCTAACAATCCATCTTCTGTCACCAAGATAGACTTTTCATCCAATCTCTACAGCAGTTTTTCAACTATTTATTTTATCTCACAGCACACTTGAACCTAAACTTCCATAGCACACTTAAATTATGTTGATCCAAAAAAAAAAGAGTATATTTACTGTGCTTTGAACTTCTTTCAAAAATAATTTAACTAGTGATCTTTAGGCAGCATATGAATTCCTACTCTGCTGTGTCTTTGGGCAGTCTAATGTTTCCTCAACTGTAACACAGAGCTTAGTATCACATGCATAGTTGTACTGAGTAAATGTGTAGGGATTAGGAAAATGTCAAGCATATGGTAATTGTCCAAAAAAAAAAAATTGCTGCTGTTACTATTTACTAAACTGCAGCTGTAGCTGAAACTGCAGCAACGTGTCAAACTAACAGTTCCTGACCAGCTACTTTAACCAGTCTCTTTCCCAGGTGACTTTTAGATTTTCTGCCCTCAAAATGATACCCCTAGGAATAACTCAACGTATGTAGTGGAATAATTTATAGCAGTGAAAATGAACCTATACTGATGATTACATTGCTTCACGCAAGTACAAAAACTGGCAAAATAACTAAAAATGATGTAGAGGTTATGGTGAGAGATGACTGCAGTGAGGTACAGGGGGACCTAACATGCTAACATGTTCTATTTCTCCATCTTGGCAATTATAAGGCTATGCTATTTGAAAAACTTAGTATTATACAACTTGTGCAGTTTTGTATGTACTTCAATTAAAAAAATGTTTACCTAAGTAATTACCCCAACCTGTTATTCACTGGTCTGTCCAAGCATGAGATAACAACTGTTGGCAACTACGGATGAGGGGCTGGGAGGCTGGCGAAGCCCCCACAGTGCTACACTCCAGGGGCAGGTAGTCCGTAGAGTGACTCCAACAGTGGCTGGCAGCAGAAAGACACATGGGAGAAAAGATTGTGCAGATTGTTACCACCCAAAGAAAAGGGCAAGCTCTTTGTTTCGCCACTGAGACATCTCTGTAGTGTGCCTTATGACAGAACCACAGCATTCCCCTGGCCCACTAACCAAATCAAAGAGCAGAGTGGGCACGCTATTCTAGGCATTAAGTCTGCCCCAAATTTGCCAGCTTAATGCCTGGAAGAGCACCTATTCCAAATAAAACCTGAGTATAAATAGAAAGTGAAATTTTAAGGAGTGAAAGCTTTCAGTTCCATAGTTAAGACTCTTTCTGAGAATGGATTCACTGATACGGATTTGCAATAACATCAAAATTTTTGTTATTAAGCTTAGGATTCCTACTCACTGGTGGTATCCCGACGTAGACTGGGCTTTTCAGCATTGCAATGGATTTTCAATCTCATTACAATCATAAGGTTTAGGGGCTACCATGACTCTTTTTTTTTTTTTTTTTTTTTTGTGAGACAGAGCCTCAAGCTGTCCCCCTGGGTAGAGTGCCATGACATTACAGCTCACAGCAACCTCCAACTCCTGGGCTCAAGCGAGTCTCTTGCCTCTGCCTCCCAAGTAGCTGGGACCACAGGCGCCCACCACAATGCCC
>CAUYTI010024258.1:0-28907 GCA_963575145.1 Galago senegalensis | reverse complement strand
AAAAATGTGAAATTTCATGACTTGTGCATATAAATCACTGGGATGATGGGACCATCTAGTGAGAGAAGGTGGAACTCCACCCCCACTGAATCAGCCAGTGAAGGACTTGCAGCCCCTGAGCAGTAGCCAGTGTTCCACAGTGTATGGAGGTGATTGCAGATGACCCAACACGAAGAGCTTTCCTAGGTAACCTGCTTTGATGATTGAAAAAGAAACTGGTGTGTTTTCCTGTTTTGAGTTTTTCCCCTACATTTCCTTCTTTTATCATATACTTTTAATGTATGCAGCATGATGTTTTGATGTACATATACATTATGGAACAATTATTACAAGTAAGGAATGCACCATATCCATCACTTTCCATAGTTACCTTTGTGTGAGTGTATGTGTGTTTGTGTATGCTTGTGTACAAGTGTTGCAAGACAAATATATTTTTAAGAAAATTTTAAATATGTAACACAGTATTATTATAGCCATGCTAATGTACATTCAACGTCAAATTGTATTTTTGTAACCTAACTACAAGTTTGTACTTCAGATCATATATACATCTCTCCATTTCCTCCACTCCTCAGTCCTGGTAATCAACTGTTGTACTCTATTTGTGTGCATTTGAGGTTTTCTTTTTTTAATTGTTTGGGACTCATTCAAGTTACAAAGAATTAGACTATACTAATTGCATTTGTTAGATAATGTCCATCTTATAATTGTGTCCCACCCTGAAGAGGTATGCCATACACTGTGACTTCCCATCCCCCACCCTCCTCCCCTCTCCCCATTTTCTCATGAATTTTCTCAACTAGGGTGCTGGGGAAATAGTCTAGGACATTATTTGATGTAATACCAAGTCCATATTAAAAAATATGAAATTCTGTTGTTAAGTAATTAAAATGCTATATAAATTTTAGAGTAAGGGCAGTCATGAGTTACACAGTTGTAGGTTTATTGCTATCGCTCCATAGATCTCAAAGTATAAAAATGCAAATGATCTTTGTATTCCTTTAACATAAAGTATAATGTATAGCATAGTAGGAGATTAAACTTTGTCTGTAAACCATAACCATCCCTGAACACTGGGACTGCCTCAAAATTTGCAGAGCGCTCTGTAGGGTGACATTGTTCCACAGACCCCTTTTTTTTTTCTTTTTTGAGACAGAGCCTCAAGCTGTCCCCCTGGGTAGAGTGCCATGGCATTACAGCTCACAGCAACCTCCAACTCCTGGGCTCAAGTGAGTCTCCTGCCTCCACCTCCCAAGTAGCTGGGACCACAGGCACCCGCCACAACGCCCGGCTATTTTTTGGTTGCAGCCGTCATTGTTGCTTGGCGGGTCCGGGCTGGCGATTCGAACCCGCCACCTTAGGTGTACGTGGCTGGCGCCTTAGCCAGTTGAGCTATAGGCGCCGAGCCATGTTCTGTGTTCTTAATAACCACTGTGCTACTAAAAATTGTGCAGTAAAACCCCCAGGATGTATAGAGGAAAGGATTACTTTATGGGGAAAAGGGTTAGGACACAACATCCACAAACTTGCAGTGAGAAATGAAAAGATAGGAAACTAGTAAAAACCACAACGAAGTGGTTGAGGAATACAGAAATACTGTAAGTTTGCTTGTAGAAATGGGCATTCATAGAGTTATAGTTTGTTGTTTGTGAAGTGGTTAGAAGAAGAGTTACTTGAAATTAGAGAGTTACTTGAAATTAGACAGAAAATTATAAGACCTGATATAAGTGAGTGTAGCTCATAACATGTGACCTGAAGTAGCTGGTCTGTTTCTGAGATGTGTACATGTATGCGTTGTGTGTTTTTCTATGTAAATTGGTTTAACTGGGTACAGTTTCTTGTTCACCTGGTGTTTTGTGTCTTCATATATAAATAAAATTCGCTTTGTGCTCAACTTGTTCCCTTTTCCTCTGGAACAAATGCAAAAGACTTGAACAGTTTTCAGAACTTATGTGAATTTACAAATAAGCCCATGAAAAGGTACTTAACATCTTTAGTCATCAGGGAAATGTAAATTAAAACCACAATGAGATATTACTTTACACTCGGTAAAATGACTAAAATGAAAAAGACTGACAGTACAAAGTTTGAGGACATGGAGTAACCAGAACTTTCATACATTGCTGATGGGAGTGTAAAATTGTACTATCATTTTGAGAAACGGTTTGGCAGTTCTTAAGTAAACATATACTTAACTGACTCTATGACCCAGCATTTTTGTTTCCAGCTATGTACCCAAGAAAGATGAAAACATGTCTATAAAGAGATTTATATGTTAGTATTCATAGCAGCTTTTAATAGCTCATATCTGAAAACAATCCCAGTGTCTATGATAAAGTTTTTGGGTAAGCAGATCAATGGCAGACTACTCAGCAACAAAAAACTAAACTGGTGGATACCTGCAATAGCATGAGTGAATCTCAGAGTCATTGTGCTAAGTGAAAGATACTAGGTTACACACCACTACATATTGTATGATTCTGTTTATATGAGATTTTATTACAGGCAAAATGAATCTCTGGTATTAGACACCGTATAACTGATTGCTTGGGATGGGAACATGGGACCTATTCAAAGAGCTCAAAAGAACCTTGAGGGGTGATGGCAACGTTCTGTACCCTGTTTGGGCTGATAATGTCAAACTCACCTAACTGTACTCTTAAAATTTCTGCATTTCATTATATATGGGTCATACTTGAATAAATGTGACTTATTAAAAAAAGTTTATTGAGAGAGGTGAGGAAAAGTTATGTCCTCATATCGTGCTTTTCACTTTGCTCTGCTGTCTTAATAGAATACTTTGAGCTTACAGTATTACTAATAGGGTGAAAGAGGTTCCTCCCCTCCACCCCCAGCTTATAAATAGTTTTAGTTTAGTGTTTTCCTGTTATCTCTAAATGTCTGGACACATTCTAGACAGTCTGGATTAATATTTAATTAAAGGACATAGGTAATAATATCTAAGTTAACCTTTTAAATTTTATGAAAATGAAATTGGCTTGAGTTTATCAGACATCTTATTTGGAAAATTAATGAAAACAAGTAATCATGGTATCAAATTCAACACCTTTATTTGCTAGAATTTGTTTTGACTGAAAGATACATATTTATATGTGACTGCTGATTAAAAATGTGATCAATCGAGGGTCTGTTTGTAAGTTGATTGTGAAATTAAAAAAAAATATTTCCCACTGCCACCCCAAACTAATCATGGAAAGGAGTATTTTATGAGTAGAAGCTGAGGGGCGTTGGCTCAGACATCCATCATTTTCTTTGATGTACAATTATTTCAACTACTTTGGCTGTCTAAGCAACTCTCTCCTTTTTCTATTACTGTTCTCTCCTATTTCCTCTGGGTTCTCATCATTAAGGAACATTCTCTGTTGAAGACAGAGAGGGCCAGAGAGAACATTCTCTATTGAAGTATAGGTATATAAAATGTTTTGTACTATCTCAGTATGCCTCTCTTTTGCTTTGAGGACTAGCTATTAATATTTGTAGTTCTATGTTTAAACGTTTGTTGAGCTTAGGAACCTGCAAAGCAGTGAAAATATGAGAAAAGTAAAACTTTAGCACTTTCTAGTTACAGGAGTCATTGAGATTAGAGCCTAGGCTGAAGTAATAGCCATGCCCCAAATGACATTTTTCTTTAGACTTCTCAAACCACTGTTTTGAGAGATCTTAACTCCTTTGTTCATAATCAGCTTATATGTAATTTTTAGAAATTCAAATAGCACTTACATTTAAATAAATAAAAAATTCAAACTGCTTCAAAAGAATATTTTTTTAAATAATGTTACATTTTCATCTGGTTATTCATAACCAAACTTTAGATAGTCAGTAGCATAGAGATTTATACAATATCTGAAAATCCATCTTAAACTTTATTTTTTAATTGACATATAAAAATTATATATAATTATTTACATTACAATATGATGTTTTGAAATTCAAAAGCCATTTTAAATTTGTAGATTAATTATACCAAAGTTAAAATTTTCTAGAAATAGTTGTATTCTATATTTATAAAAGATTGGAACTTACCTCTTTTTTGGGTGGTAGGGAGGAATACAGCTTCTCATGTTGTTGCCCAGGCTGGAGTACAATGGTAAGATCATAGCACATGTAGCCTCCCAACTCCTGGGTTCAAGTGATCCTCCTGTGTTCAAGTGATCCTCCTGCCTCAGTCTCCCTTGTAGCTAGGACCACAGATGTACACCACCATGTCCAGCTTACTTTTGAAAAAAATCTTATATTGACAGGGTCTTGTTGTGTTGCCAGTGCTGTTCTTGAATCCTGGTCTCAAATGATCCTCCTGCGTCAGTCTCTCAAAGTGCTGAGATTACAGGCATGAGCCACTGTGCCCAGCTGAAAACATCTCTTTTTTAATTCAGTGAACCTTTATATTTTAGAGATAGATTTATAGACCTGAAATAAAAAATAGTTGGGCATATATAAAATAATCATCATAATGCTCATCTGGCTCTGCGCCTGTGACTCAAGCGGCTAAGGCGCTAGCCACGTACACCTAAGCTGGCAGGTTCGAATCCCCAGCCTGGGCCCGCCAAACAACAATGATGGCTGCAACCAAAAAACAGCCAGGCGTTGTGGCGGGCGCCTGTAGTTCCCAGCTACTTGGGAGGCTGAGGCAGGAGACTCACTTGAGCCCAGGATTTGGAGGTTGCTGTGAGTGTGATGCCATGGCGCTCTACCCAGGGGGATAGCTTGAGGCTCCATCTCAAAAAAAAAAAAAAATAATGCTCATCCACTTGAACATAATAGGACAGATGTATATGCAGTATGTACAAGTAGGTCCCAGTGTAGTACAGGCGAAGCAAATACAGCTGACTGGAAAGTTGATCAAGGCAGTGACCCTCTCTCTTTACCATTTTATATTTTATGAAATTTTATATTTTCTCATCTTCTATGGCTATGTGCCTGTGTCTGAAAACATCCACCTCAACTCTTTTGGATCGCTAGATTAAGAGCATCACAATTTGAATTTGATTGGGTCAGCTTGGATTAGATGTTCACTTTCCCTCCAGGCCGCTACCAGTGGGTAGTTATATAGCTAATCAGTGTTTCATCAGCAGAAACTATGGGATTAGATTCTAAGAGAATAGAGGAGGCCTGAGCAGTGCAGGCAGAGGAAATCTGTCCTCTTGATTATTTGTATTTTAGAAATCTATTTTAGGAAATATTGATAAGTGGCCTGGTGCCCTCTCTTTTGGTAGGAAGGTACCTGCTTTCTTTTCATTCTCTGTATCAAAGCTTTATGACATTGATATCAGAATGTTGTTTATAAATACTACAACTTCAGTGAGCTAAATAAATGCTAGAATTTGCTGTTACTTATTAGCTCTGTTTCTCAGTAAAGGATATCTATATCTAGAAAATAACTTTGCAAAATGGTAAAATACAATGAGTATCTTAAATATTTGAAAGTGATATTGTACAGTGGTTAAGAGCTTTGTGACAGATATGTTAAATCCTAGTACCTCTACTGCTTGCAATCTGTATGACACTCTAGGCTTCAGCCTTGCCCCAATTAGGTTTTTTCTTCTGTAAAGTAGGAATAATAATGCTGCCTCCAGGGTTGTTGTGAGGATTAAATTGGATAATCCATATAAAAAGTCTTAGCACAGTGTCCATCATATACTAAGTGTTCAGTGTTAATCTTTCTTCTTCTTTATGTATCTGCTTATTTGTCCAAATGATCATTGCCGAAGCTGCCTAAAAGATTTAGTAAAATTATAGGATATAAATACAGATATTTTACTTCAAAGGCTCCTTTTTAACAGTTTTTTTGAGATCTAATTGATTTGTAATATACTCTATATATTCAAAGTGTCCAGTTTCGGAAGTTTATGCTGCAATTTATATATTCATTTACCTATTGATATTTAACTTCTTTCCTGTTTTGGGCTGTTACAAATAAAACTGTTGTGAACATTTAGGTACTAGTATTTGTATGCTTTCATTTCTCCTGGGTGAATATCTAGTTGTGGGATGACTAGGTAGCTTTGTGTTTACCCTTCTCAGAAATGACCAAACTGTTTTCCAAAGTGGTGGTACCATTTTACATTTCCATCAACCGTGTATGAGTTTCATTCTGCATCTTTGCCAACAATTTGTTCAGTCTGTTCAAAAGCTATTTTTATAATTATTACCCTTTAATGCCTTTTTCCATGTTGTTTTTAAGTTAATTTAAAAAGTATTTAGAGTTATTGTAATAATAGAGATGGTTTAATAAAAATATTGAAAAAATATTTCTCCCTTAAGAAGCTAATTTTATAATGTGTGTGCCTGTTTTATATGTGTATTTTTTTTCCTTTGATAGAGTTTTCCTGAAAAGGACCTTCTGCACTGTCCATCTAAGGATGTAATTGAAGCTCATTTTATGTCCTGTATGAAAGAAGCCGATGCTTTAAAGCATAAAAGTCAAGTAATCAATGAAATGCAGAAGAAAGATCACAAGCAGCTCTGGATGGGATTACAAAATGGTAATTATAGCAGGGCTTAATTTTAGAATATCACATTATAAAATTTGATACAACCTAACCCTTGAGTCACTGATATATTTTAGAATTAGTGGCACAAATTTAAATTTTAGTCTCTTCACCCAGATTTTCACAGAAGCTGCTTTTACATCATTCCCATCCAGTGACCCCTGTTCATGGATTCCCTAGCATTAGACTGACCACTTAGTCCCTGTATATAACATATGGTGTAGAAACTTTGTATTTAGCTTCTGAAGAAAGTACCATTCATCCCTGGGTATGGTCCTTATTTCTCAGCCGTGACCCTTCTGGCTGATAGCCATGTGTATATACCAAGATACCTCCACTTGGGCAGGGATTAAACACCAGCTTCTGCTTTCTCAAGACAGTAGATGTGCTTTGTGTTTCTGTTTTCTTTCTCTTTGCTGTGGTTTAGAAAATACCCCCAAGGAAAAAGCTGAGGAGAACATAGTGCTCATCTTTGTATTCGCCGTGTTTTAGAGATCATGGCTGCTTAATCTTTCCTGCATTAGTTGCCCTTCAGCGCTGTTAGACAGTTTTATACACAGATAGTCCTTGCTTTACATGGTTCCAGCATGCATGAATTTCATTTACCATGGTTTAGTTAAAACCAGTCCCCCAACTGTATGGTTTAAATTTCAATTACCATGATATACACATAGTAATGTAAATAATTAACTTGAGGCTGGACACAGTGGCTCATGCCTGTAATCCTAGTACTCTGTGAGGCTGAACGGGAGGATCACTTGAGGCCAGGCTTTTGACACCAGTTTGAGCAACAGAGCAAGATCTCCATTTCTGCAAAAAATGGAAATACTAGTTGGGTACGGTATTGTGCACCTATAGTCCCAGCTACATAGAAGGCCAAGGCTCGAGAATTGCTTGAGCCAAGGAGTTTGGGATTACCATGAACTATGATGAGTCCACTGCACTCCATTCCATGCAACAGAGTGAGACTATCTCAAAAAAAAAAAAAGTGAAAAAATAATTACACAAAATACAAACTTTATCACTAGTTCTTTAGCCTAGGAATCTTTGTATAACAACATGATGTGCTTATGGTCAGTGACTAATTATGTCACTTTTCAGTGTCTGTCAGTGATTGGTCTCTCTCCATTTCACTCAGACAGCGTGTATAAACATGCTGTGTTGTGTTGTCTTCCTGTCTCCAGCAATAAGCACAGGTAAAAGCTTTATAAAATGGATAATTGAAAAATGGAATTGGACAAGAAAGATGAAAATGCAACGAAGAAACAGCAGTAATGTTAGAAGTGAAATTTAAATAAAAGTGAGTGGAGTGGGCAGCCCCTGTGGCTCAGAGGAGTAGGGCACTGGCCCCATATGCCGGAGGTGGCAGGTTCAAACCCAGCCCCGGCCAAAAACTGCAAAAAAAAAAAATGAGTGGAGTGATAGAAGAAATAGCTGACTTTGAGAATGCTGACCTGGTTGCTCTTCAACAGACTAGATAAGCAGCCAGAGGAACTTGCTGAGGGTGAGTGTATTGACATAAGTAAGGACAGTAGTTGTGGCAAAAAAGGTGATGAAGATGTCCCAGAGGAAGTGATGCTATTAATAAAAAAAAACCCAATAACAACTCTTCATATTAAAGGAACTTCGATAGATATTTTATGATATTAAAAGCATAAATAATAAAACATTAGAAGTTAGTTAAAACATAGAAAGAAGTACTTGATTTCACCAAGGCATGAAAGATACTTGCCCATAAGTTATACATCAAAGTACTCTTCAAACTGTGCTGAAGTTTTTACAAAGAAATAAGACACTTCAGTTCTATGTGTTTCTAGTGTTTTAAATTACAATGTACTAAATAAATTTACTTTTTAGTTTCCAGTATACATTTATAACCAACAGTAAGAGTTTTTAATGTTTTGGCAAACTTTTGAAAGACTTCAGTACCATGATAATTTTCACCATTAATTATTAAGATCACTTTGCAGTTTCAGCTTGCTTGGTTGCTTTTCCATTCCCATGCTACCAAGCAAAGCAAGGGTGTGTCCTGTACTTTCTCCGTCTTCAGTGTTGTTTTTGTCCAGGAAGCTAATCTAATAGAAATTGTTTCATGGTAATGACTAGACTAAACTACAATGCAACTCCCAGCTCCCATAATTTAACAAAAATGTGGTCCAGTTTTAGACAATATTATTCCCATGTCAAAGGGATATTATACAAAATATCCCTTTGTATAATTCTTTTTATTAGAATTTTTATTGTGCAGCATTTAGGGCATTGTGCCCTCAGTAGTATATAAGGTACATATTTTATGACAGTTTTACTGTAAATTAAATTACATTTTCTCATTTTAAATTCCTTTTCTTTCTTTTTTTTTTTGAGACAGTGTCTCACTATGTCACTCTGGGTAGTGAGTGCCGTGGCGTCATAGATCACAGCAACCTCAAACTCTTGGGCTTAAGCTCTTCTCTTGCCTCAGCCTTCCAAGTAGCTGGGACTACAGTCACCCACCACAACAGCTGGCTATTTTTGTTGTAGTTGTTGTAGTTGTCATTGTTGTTTGGCAGGTCTGGGCTGGATTTGAACCCGCCAGCTCCTGTGTATGTGGCTGGCACTCTAGCTGCTGAACTATAGGCACTGAGCCTCATTTTTTATTTCTTTGTTTTAACATTTCTTAGAATTGACCTAGGTTAGGTTACGTGGAAACTCCTTAGTTTCATGTTTATACACATGGTACACATATTTATCAACTAGATTACAAGCTTTGCAAAGGCAGGCACTAGGCCTTTTACCTCATTTATGAGTATAGAAATTCTTACTAAATGATTAAAATAATTTACAGCTTCTTAAGGTATACTGCCTTTCTTCTTGTGGCTATTTGAATATGAAGTAATATTTTAGGAGATTTGTGAATAAGAAGATAGCTCAAATGGAAAAAGATGGGGATCATGTAAAGAGAGAAAGGATTTGAGAATAATTTGATTTCATAAATTGATCAGTAGATAGTCTTGAAATCTTAGTGTTAATGGATGAGCCTGCTAAAAAGAACTCAGAGATTCAGCAGAAGATTCTAAAAATGATTGAAATGTTAACTGTAGCATTGGAGGATTCAGGATGGAGGATGATGGTTAAGAGTTGTGAACAGAACAAAGGTCTGGTTTTAGTCGCAGCCATACTAGCTGTCCTTAGGTCAAGTCACTCAAACCCTTGAAACTTCACTTTCTTGATCTATAAAGCAAGAGATTAAATGTCAGGTTGCCTTATACGTGCCTGTAGGCTTTAATGAAACAGTGCTACAGTTTATATGAAAGAGTTTGGTAGGAAATAAAGCTGTTCAGATGAAAAAGAATTATTGAGAAGTCACTTTGAGACTGTAGGACAGGGTTGACAGATATGGTCAGCCAGCTCTTTTTGTGAGTCAAGATTTACTGGAACCCAGCCATACTCACTCTTTTATGTGTTGTCTGTGGCTGCTTTCATGCTACAATAGCAGAGTTAAATAGTTGTGACACAGACTGTGTGGCCCACAAGCCTAATATATTTATTGTCTGGCCCTTTAATAAAATGCTTGTCCATCCATAAAAGGTTGACCAAGCTTGATATTTGTCATTGACCTAAATCTTAACTCAAAAGTGTCACACATTCAGAACAGGTTATGACTTAATGTGTCAGACTTAGTTTAATAACTCCCTTTATTCCTATTTTTTATGCATAAAATTTCTTCTTTCTATTCCTGCCTTAGCGCGTAGTCTTTCTTGAGTATGTGACTATAGTAAAGTCATCTTCATTACATTGTATTTTACTTTAAAGTGGAGTTTGATTAAATCTAACTTAATGGTGTTTGGTTAAAATACACTATTTCATTTTTATTTTTAGTTCTAAATTTTTTTGTAGTTATTATGCTTGTTTTTATTTGTGATGGCTGTGATTAAGTACACACTACTAAAAGTCCTATGGTAAGTATGTTACGTATTCTGGAGTCCTCAGTACTTTATTTTATGTTTGTTGAAAATTAAAATACTCACTTAGGAAATCTTCACCTGAGTTGCTTATAGAAAATGTATTTTGGAGTGAAATACCAGTGTTAATTAGATTAAGGTAAATTGGTGAAAGATGGGTATTGTCTATTCTGTTCCTTATGTCTGGAATGCTTTTTTCCCTCCTTTTCTGTCTATTTACCTCCCACTAACATTTTAATGCTCATTTTTATTGTTACCTTCTATATGAAGCCGGCCTGTTTATTCTTTGGTCAGCAGACATTTATTGAACACGTCTAACACTGACACTAGCTAGGAGCTAGCGATCATCCAGCACTGATGGAGCAGACGTGGCCCCTGTATTCACAGAGTTCACAGAGAGACAGGGCTGTTAATGTTGGTGTGCTGTCGTGGCTCCTTGTCCGTTTATATGCATTTTTTGCCCTTGATTTTGTCCCACTCTGGTATAATATATTGTTTGTGTGTTCTGCTAGCACATACATTTTCCTGGTTGGAGTATATCTTTTTGTATCTCCAATACCTACTATGGTCTTATGCAGAGAGTAGAAGAAAATAAATATTAACAGGATGTATTTTGTTCCCTTCTAATACTACCAGCAAATATTAGCAGCTTTTCACATATAGCTTAAATATTGGTATAAAGTAGAGGAAATGCCTTGTTTAAATTTATTTATGGAAATGAATTTTATGTTTAGGAATTTTTTCATCTAAAAGAAGTTTCTGTCAATCTGTGAAGTCAAAAGTATTTCACTTTTTTGTAGACTAATGTTAAATTGGTCTAAGTTGAGACATGGTAGATTTCTTTCATTTAGAACCACACCACACCTGTAGATCATAACAGCTCAATAACTATTTAAACAATTTTTGAATACTTTCAAATGCAAATTTAAATTTCCCAGATCTCTGTGAAAGAGAAATAAGAAAAGCTTATGAAACCAAGAAAACTCAAATTAAGACATGCTGTGCCTTTCAGTGTCTTTTATGGGTTTTCATTTTAGATATAAAAATATTTAACTGCTCTGTGAAACAAAGTAACGACCACAAAAAAGAAAAAGTAGCATTTTTATTTATGAGACACTTGTCACTACTGTGCAGTCTGTTTTCTTTTTAACGTCAAGCAGTTTAAAGCTAGAGATGTACAGAAATCACGAAAAATATTTTTAACATATGACTTAGTTTTCAACTTTGCTTTTCTGAACATATATTAAATTCTGAAAAAAAAAAAAGAGGATGGCATTAAATAAGTTCCATAGACCTTTGAGTAAAGGCAGGGTTTGACTGCTAAATATGTTAAAATGTATATTACTTTTGAAGTATAGTTTAGGCCTTTTCAGCTAATTAATTATTTAGAGAAATTTATTATTTGATAATGTGCCATTTTAACTTAAAACCGGTTTCTAAGAGGAATTAATGACTAGCTAATGTTGATTTTATAACAAGTCACAACATTTAGGAAATATTTTTTGTCTGATAGGTAACTTAAAAGATAAATGTAGTAGTTCCAGCTTTGGAGGTTTATATGATAGAAACAGGTAGGTTGTAATTGCATTGCCTTGTTTTTATTGGTTGTGTATAGTAGAATAAGCATCAGACTGAGATGGAGCACTGGGCCTGATCTGTTATGGCCCTGTCTCTTACCAGTTTTGTGATCGTGGCAGAGCTCATGTGCTTGTACATTACAAGACTCAAATTCAAGGGCTGTAAAGCAGTAGTCACATATACTTTAATTCTGTGATAGTATTTTTGGGTTGATTTCAGAAGGACCTCCTAGATGAGTAATTATTGTTGTTTAATCTCCCTCTCCCCTCTCTTTTTAGGGAAGATGTAGGTAAAAAGTAATAGGTAACTTTCCAGAAATAATTTGGTAACACAGACTACTGAAACAGAGACAAAAGTTTTTAAATTTAGTGCAGCCACTACTACATATCTATGTATCTTAAAGCTCTGATTTTTCTACAGTATCAAGTACTGGTTTTGTTGAAAATAGCATAGGAGGAGATTCCTAAGTAGAACTGTCAATAGGAAGTGTAAGTACTCCTTCCTCTTAAGCCTTTTGTCTCAATGAAAGGTTGATATTGGGTAAGCTTCCTTTTTTAAAGTCTTTCTTTAGTAAGGTTCACATTTTACCAGTCTTGAGAATACTAAAATTACATTGCATGAAGAAGGGCAGAGAAAATAGTACAATGAATCTCTATATACCAGTTACTCAGCCTCAGTAGTTTTTAGTAAATAGCCAATTTTTGTTTCATCTATTATTTCTCATCCCTTTTTTGTTGTGAATTTTTAGGAATTTTTTATTCTTTCATTGCTACCAATATTTCTCACAGATTTATATTCTTTACAGATTTTATATTTTGTTGTTTAATCCAGTCTTGGAAATAGCATTCATTGTTTCCAGTCTTCATGCCATGAATTCAATCTTCCTTATAGTATAGTCGTGCCCAGACCCTAGTAGTGTGGATTAGCTGGCCAATAACAAGAGCCTACCATGTGTCAGGTGTGCTAGGCACAGGAGACATGGGTGACTATGATAGGCACAGCCCCTTCCTTCTAGGTGTACATCTAGCAGGAGAGGCAGACACTATAACAGGTGGCCTTTAGGAAGGAGGAGGGGATAGGAAGCAGGCGTGGTTTTGATGAAAGTGTTCCAAGCTGAGGGAATGGATCTATGCTAGGCTAAGAAGCAGAGAGTTTACTAAGTTCTGGGAGGTGAAAGAAGGCCATTCTGATTGGAGTGTGGTCATCAATCTTGAGAGTGGCAATAAGTAAACTGGAAGTTAGAGACTGTTCAGGCCCTTACATGTAGGCCATTTTAGTGATACTGAACTTAATACCTAAGGAATGGGGTGTGCTTATAGGAGGTCAGTGAAAGATTTTAAATAAGACTGTAACAGTGTCAGATTTTCCTTTTGAAGACATTCCTGTGGCTGCAGTGTGGATAATGAATTAGAAAGGAGTAAATTGGGATTTAAAAGACCAAGTAGCAGTCTTTACCAGTAGTCAGGTGAGAGGTGGTAATTTTTCAGATTATAATGGTGGCTTAGGTAAAGTGGACAGATTTGAAAAATATATGAGGTGGAGAACTGTGGACACTTAGTATTTGGTTGAAAATGGTGAGTAATAGAATGAGAAGTTGATTCCCAGATCTTTGAGAAACTATTGATTGTGCCTACCTATACTCTCATTCAGCTTATATGTTGTTAAGAAATCTTTTTTATATTGATATATCTAAATTTTTACTAACTACTGGCTTACTTTCTAAATACTCAAAAACATATTCTAAAATTTTGCTAGAAATGAAGTCAGGCTTATCAGTTGATAAGATCCATTAATATTTTCACATTGAAATATTTGCCTGTTTCCTGACCTTAGCCTCTCCCATGTTCCATTGGTCTACATGATGGACATTGGTTTTGTAATTCTTTCAGTTCTTTCAGTGTTCTCTAAAGTTATTCCTGTTTATCTGAACACTTCACTTATTTAAAGCAATATCTCTACCAAAGCAGGTATCTCTGCATTTAGTTGTTTATTGTTACCCTTTCCTTTTAGAAGACCATTTTGATGTTGGAGAAGATGGAAGCTAAAAAGAAGTTGCATAGTTGACTTTTCCATTTTCCCAGTAATGTGTTCTTCTTTCTTTGCCAGATTATAAAACTCATTTTGTTTTCCTTACTGGTTCTTGCAAGCCTTAGCTCATGCTTAGTGTTGGCCATCCTGCCAATCTTCTCTGACATATTCCTGTTATAACTTGGTTCATCTTTCATAGGTGTTCTTTTAATGTTAATTAGTTGAACAGGTGCTTAGTGAATGCTACTGTGTGATTTGTGCTTTAGGTGCTAGAGACACAGCGGTGAACAAAACAGGCAGAAATTCCTATCTTTATGCAGCCTAAATTTGAGTGGAGGATAAAACAATTAAGTATGTCATAGATGTAAAATACCTATATGTCCTGTGATGACAAATGCCATGAGAGAAGAAGCAAAGAAAGATGAGAAAGGACTGTGTCGGCGAAGGTGTTACCATTTTAAAAAGTACAGTTGGGGGAGTGCTTGGTGATTGATGACATTAAATGAAGACCTAAAGCATAAAGGGATCGTGCATTTATCTGCTGTTAAGAGCTTCCTAGGCAAAGGGAACAGCAAGGCAAAAGCCCTGAGCTGGGAATATGCCAGCACTTTCAGAGAACGTAATCCTACACATAGCTTTTAAAAATGTAGATAACGTAGGTTTTTCTCCTATGATATCCTTCTCTTCTAATGTATTTGTCATATTTTTCCTCTACCTGCTGAGGCCGATCTGCTATATTACCCAACAGTTTTTGTTTTGTTTTTTTTTTTTTTACAAAAAGCATTCTGTTAGCATAAATGACACTTATCTAGATCTAGTTCTTTTCATAAACCTTGCAGAACATAAAGCATTCCTTTGGCAGTGGTTTTATTCTGTTTTCAATTAGCAATAAAAGAGACTTGGCTGAACATCACTAGCTATGATACACCACTGGGCAGAGCTTGGCTTTACACTGTTTTGAAAGCAGTAAATGAGATGCTGAGAATAGTGGCCAATAGGCATTGGACCTGTTTATATTAGAGTGGTTAGAGAAGACCTCTTTCTGGGATGATATAATTTAAACTAAAATCTTAGGATGAGAGGGAGCCACTTATATTAGAGATGAGCGTGAGAATAGCATCTTTCAAGAACATAAAAGAGTTTGATTTTTTAGTTTTTTCAGACTACTACAACAAAAAATAACCTCAACTAGGGGATTTATACAGCAAACATTTTTCACAGTGCTAAAAGCTGGGGAGTCAAGGTGCAGGCGTATTCTGTGTCTGATGAGAGCCCAGCGTGTATTTGACATAATGACCAAGGGTAGGTTGAGGTGAGCTTGAAGAGATGGGAAACAACAAAATTATATAGGGCCATAGGTGAAGGAAAAGAATTTGGATTTTAAGCTGTTGAAGGATTTTTAGGCAGGGGAATGTTGAGATACAGAGTATCATGTAAGAACACACTGGCTAATGAATGTAGAAGGGAATAGGTCTTGCGAGTGGAAGTGGAGAGGCTCTGGGAGTCCAAGTCTAGAGATAAGGTGACGTTCAGGGTGGTGATTGGAGAGGGAGAAAAATCAGTAAGCTTGGGAGTTATTTTGGAGGTAGTATCGACAGAACCTGTGGTGAGGCTAGGTCGATGGTGGGGAACCTGCAGCCTCCAGGGCACACGTGGCCTTCCAGATCCCCAAGTGCAGCTCCTCAATTGAATTTTACAGAACAAATCCCTTTATTAAAAGGATTTGTTTGGATTCAGTCAAGAGGCCACACTTAAGGATCCAGAAGGCCACATGTGGCCCTGAATCCACAGGTAGCCACAGATATAGAGGTTGGGGTGAAAGAAAGGAAAGAGTTATTCCTGGGTTCTGACTTGGGCAGCTACATGAACAATAGCTTTCGACTGAGCCATGCGATACTAGGTAGAGAATGTATATGAAGCAAAGCCTATTTGAGAGGTCATCTTTGAAGCTGAAAGTTTGAGATGTCTATGGGACATTTATATGGTGGTGTATGTACCACATTAGCTATCTCTAGAATTCAATATTATGTGCATGTGTAACAGTAGATGGAGAAGACTTTTAATTTAGAATTTAATGCTACAGCTTCTGATTTCATACTCTGCTTACTTTCACAGTTAGTGCCATCTTTTTTGTTTTAGTTTTAAGGATGTGACTGTTAATGTGTTCCAATGATACCAGGCAATGAACTGTGGAGCAAATGGGGTAATCTCACTTACTCTGGATGTTTGGCAATTCTCTTTCCACTAACCACAGTGTGCTTTCCTTTCTATGTAAAGCTAAGCTAATTAAATCTTTTTTTTTTTTTCCGCCTGCAATACTTTTTTTGCAGAAAGGTGAGTAAGTTCAGTCTGAAACTATGTGTGTGGTATTAAAGAATCTACAACTCTATGAGAAAGTTGCTTAAAGCAGATTTGTAACCTGCTTGAGCATTCAATTAAGTTTTACTGTGGAACAAACAAGCACTTTATTATATATATTACATGTTTTTAATCAATCTCTCGGTGTTCTACTTTCTGTAATTAAGAGTAGGGGTGGGAATTTTAAAAGTTTATGCATTTGCTTTTAATATAAAGCTATAAAATAGTTTGCTGAGCTTCTGGAGAAAGATTGTTCATGAAATTACACGATTTAAATAAATTAAATACATTTTGTAATAATTTGGATCAGAGCCTCTTGCAGCTCTTTGGATAGACTTGGCAGTGAACATCATGGATAATAAAACTTGGTGAAAACATTTAAACAGTTATTTCACAATACACTACAGATTATACTAACATAGGTTTGTTGGAAGGAGTCCATTAATAACATTGACTGGTCATGTGTCTCAGAGTTCATGAATGATAGGGAATACATTTCTGCATATGGTGTTCAGTTGATATATGTATAAATCTACACTGTGGTTAGTAATTGAAAATATTTTTACTGAACGTTTAGTTTTACAGGGATACAAAATTTGATTTGTAATGTTCTTCTAAAATAAGATTTGAAATCATCTAGAGTAAAATGATTATTTCATCATGTCTTTTATATTTTTGAAATTTATGCCTTCTAAGGTACTATCTTTTATTTTATGTTTTTTAAAGTCATATACACATAGATCATGAATACATTGATGCATATGTGGGGTACAATGTGTTTTTTTTTTATACAATCTGACATGCTTACATCAAACCAATCAACATAGCTTTCCCCTCATTTACTTGACTGTTGTGTTAAGACATTTATGTTCTACACTTGACAGATTTGACTTGTACCCTTGCAATATGCTCCATAGGTATGGTCCCGCCTTTTACCCTCCCTCTATCAGACCTCCCCCCTCCCTTCCCACTCCATTTCTCTCCTATATCCTGGGCTATAGTTGTGTTCTATCTTTCATAAGAAAGTGTGAGTAAATATAAGTTGGTTTCATAGATGTACTGAGTACATTGGATACTTTTTCCTCCATTCTTGAGATACTTAGGAGAATATGTTCTATGTCCCTCCATGTAAACATAAAAGAGGTAAAGTCTCCATCTTTTTAAAGGCTGCATAGTATTCCAAGGTATAAATATACCACAATTTATTAATCCACTCATGGGTCAGTGGGCACTTGGGCTTCTTCTAAGACTTGGCTATTATGAATTGAGCTGCAATGAATAATCTGGTGCAAATATCATTTTGTAAAGTGATTTTTGGTCTTTTGGATATACACCGAGTAGAGGAATTACAGGATCCAACAGCAGGTCAATTTTTAGATCCCTGAGTGTTCTTCAAACTTCTTCCCACTTTTATTTTTTTTTTTTTATTAGCTAAGTTTTAGCTAAGGGAAGGTATAAGAAGCCTTTCCCTGATTAATCTTTATACACTGCAGAGAGGAAATGCAGACAAACATCTTTCTAATCAGTGGTTCTCACTCTTGGAGTCATGACCTGCCATTACTAAATGATTCCTCTTTCCTCTTAAAAACATTACGCCAACAATTCACCCATAGGCATATATACACAGGTTTATATAGTTTAAACATTTTTTAAGTGAAATTTTTGTTTTAAAACTTTGTAGGAACTTAGCCTAGATGTACTTTTCTAATGCTTTTTTGTTTATCCGTTAGCTCCTCACTTCTCTCTAGATCATTGATTCTCAGAAATGGGACAGAATCATTATCATTACCTGGGACTGGGTGAGAAATGGACCCTGGGCCAACTGAGTTAGAACCCCTTATATCAACAAGCCTTCCAGGTGATGGTGATGCACTACAGTTTGAGAACCACTGCTGTGGAGCAGGTTTCTTACCCTCTGCACTACAACATTTTGGAACAGATAGTTATTTGATCAGGGGGAGGGGGGCTGTACTATACTATGCATTGTGTGATCTTTAGCAGGCATTCTTGTCCTCTACCCACTAGATGCCAGTTGCACACCACCCCCTCCACCACACCTCATCTCTAGTCATGACAATGAAAAATTTTTCCAGACATTGCCAAATATCCCCTTAGGAGCAGAGTCATCCAGTTGAGAACCATGGCTCTAGAGCAAGGTGATATGAAGTTAATGGCTAAACTTGCTTCTTATTTAAAGTAGCAGTGAGTACTTACTGAGTACCTTTAACTCAGTCCAAGTTCTACAATTTATATAAATTGTCACTGTCATCACAATAGCTGTACGAGATGCATTTTAAAGTCTTAAGCCTGGGCCATCCTATTTATGAAATTTCTCATCTGTTCTAGCAGCTGAGCTTTTGAGAACTAGTATGTCCAGTTGTCATGACTCATTTGGCTGTATTTGGAATTATATCCTTTTTTAAACAAAAGAAATTTGACATGTGAACAAATCATTATTTTAATCACCTCTTATATATAAACTTCTTATTGTAAACTTAATCATAGTTGTTCTGGATGATGGTGATTATTTTAATTTTGCTGAGATGACTATTAAATGACAAATGAATTGGCAGTATGCTGTTGTTGCAGTGAGACTAATTCTACTTAATTTTTTTTGGTCGTTGTTGTTTGAGAGAGTCTCACTTTGTTGCCCTCGGTAGAGTACTGTGGCATCACTGCTAACAGCAACCTTAAACTCCTGGGCTTAAGTGATTCTCTTGCCTCAGCCTCCCAGGTATCTGGGACTACAGGCGCCCGCCACAATGCCTGGCTATTTTTTTGTTGTAGTTGTCATTGTTGTTTAGCAGGCCCTGGCTGAGTTCCAGCCCCCCGTCTCTGTGTATGTGGCTGGTGCTGTAACCACTGAGCTATGGGCACCGAGCCTCTACTTACATTTTTGAAGTAACGTTAAGTTCTATGTATTTTTCTTTTATGTCCTTTCATCTCCTTCTGCAGCTCACTTGATCTAGTTCTGCATGTCTTAACACTTGTTTATCTGTCTCTCACTTCTCATTGAAACTTGCCTAGTCTGTTCCATTCCTTCATTTTCTTTACAGGGCATGGAAGGCCAGATATGCATTTTAGCTCAGCAATCAGTAATTAATGTTAGCTCATGTATTACTGTGTTTCCCCAAAACTAAGTCCTACCCAAAAAATAAGCCCTAGCAGGATTTCTATGCATTTGTTAAATATAAGCCCTACCCCGATAATAAGACCTAGTGATGGGCATGGCTATGCAGCATATCTGCATAGCCACACCATGCATTTTGGCCCAGAGAGGAAGACATCCCCTGAAAATAAACACTAGTGTGTCTTCTTGAGAAAAAAATAAATATAAGACAGTGTCTTATTTTTGGGGCAACACTGTACTCATTCCTAGCCTCATGTGCTTTTACACAAAGGCCTAGAAGTTACTTATTGAGAATTTCAGAATTTTAAGCTCCAATACCCAACTTCTGTGATATTCTGCGTATTTCATCCCTTTCTGTGTAGACCAGTCCTGATTAGTGGCTATGGTCATATTAATTCTGGCTGTCAGAATTCTGTTCATTAATGATGTTGTTTCCTAAACCAAAGAAATCAATGTAGTTCTATAGCAGTGCTAGTTTCTTGTTGCTAATCATCACATGTATTTTTTCTTCTAATTTAGAAACTATAAAATATTGAGAATTCTTTTTATGTGGAAAACTAACTATTCTAGTATATTAATTAGCATTTACAGAATCATAGGATTTTTACCCAAACACCAGAAAAGATAAGCAGCCAATTAAAAAAGTACAAAATAAACAAGTTCATCTGAGATGCTGTGTGTTCAGTCAAGTCCTGATTATCATCCTCAAAGTGGCTTTCTAGTTAAGAAGCACTTCCTACCTATTATCAGATTTTAATAACTTCATTCTCATTTTATGATTAGGATTCTTAGACATCCCAACTGAATTTTTGTGCATTATAGATATGTTATATATTTCACATATGGCTCAGAGTTACTGACTATATTTAAAATTATACTATTTAGTGCAATATAAGCTCATTATAGAAAATGATAAAGTATAATTTGTAAATTCTGGGTGGGATATATTATTTTTTGAGATATGTATATAGTTTTAAGAACCAACTTTATTTTGCAACGAATGAGCTGTTGTAACAAATAGTATTGTAGAAAATGCTATTCAGACAATCCTAGTACTGTGTTTCCCCCAAAATAAGACACTATCTTATATTTATTTTTTCTCAAGAAGACACGCTAGGGCTTATTTTCAGGGGATGTCTTATTTTTATTAAGTGTAATACAACAATCTACATTTATTCAAATACAGTTAAGTCGTTGTCTTCTGGAACCTGACAGGGGAAGCTGACCCTGTTGGTGGGGCTGGTGCTAGTGATCTGTGAACTCCTTTCCCCTAGCCGTTAGCACATGCACAATAGGATGCCTGCGACCGCGGTTACCACACTCGCGGTTACCATGCAAATGCGAATGGCTCAGAGAAAGGAGCTGTGGCAGATGAAAGGTATTCCAGTCTTCCTTACCACTCCACGCCAAAATGCATGGCGTGACGTAGATACACTGCATAGCCAAACCCATCACTAGGTCTTATTATCAGGGTAGGGCTTATATTTAATGAATGCATAGAAATCATGCTAGGGCTTACTTTTTGGGTAGGTCTTATTTTCAGGGAAACACGGTAGCTAAAAATTGAATAGTGATTGAATTTTTAAATTTTACTTATCATTGTCCTTGCCTTTTTAAAAGGTAGTTCCTAATTGAATCAGTATTTTTAGTTGATTGTCACAGCACATTTCTCCTTATACTCATTGAAAAATTATGCCTTAATGAACATGTCAAAACAAGTAATATTTCTGCAGCAACAGCTACTGCTAGTTGCAACATTTTGTCATCTATAAATACTACATGAGATTGTTAGATTATTATACTTGATGCTGCCATGAATTTTGAGGTATGGAGTCTAGGAATTTTTGGTAATAACATGCCACTTATTAATAGTTTCCCAGATCATCATAGTTTTTTTTTTTTTGAGACAGAGTCTCATTATGTTACCCTCAGCAGCATACTATGGCCTCACAGCTCACAGGAACCTCAAACTCTTGGGCTTAAGCGATTCCCTTGCCTCAGCCTCCCAAGTAGCTGGGACTACAGGTGACTGCTACAATACCCCACTTTTTTTTTTTTTTTTTTTTGCAGTTATCATTGTTGTTTAGCAGGCTCAGGCTGGGTTTGAACAGGCCACCCCAGGTGCATGTGGCTGGTGCCCTTAACCACTGAGCCATGGGCACTGAGCCAGATCATAATAGTTTTAATGATAATAATTCATTATTGAATTGATCGGATATTGAGTTTTAACAAACAAACAGTGTTTTATTTATAGACATGTAACTGAAAATTTTCTGTGGCATGGTAGCACCCACTAGCAGCTACTGGTCTGATGACTTTGGGTAAATGTGCTTTAAGCCACAATTTTCACCTGTCTAAAATGAGGAGAGCTATATCAGTAAATTGTGTAAGGGAAAAAAATAATATAAAACTATAGTTTTAAAAATGGTGAAATTCTGTGCAGGTGTATAATTTATTAATAAAAGTGACCACTCTGGTCCTATTGTAATGAAAACCCACAGTGTTTCCCTGTTTCTTACTCTAGCATCACTTCAGTGCTATTTTGGAAGGCAGCTATGCTCTCCACACCACCACCAACGCTGTTATTTTAATACCACTTTGACCAGCCTAAACTTCCAATATGCTTTTTACTTAAGCATCTGTTCTTTGATCATCTCTGCCATTTGAGGAGTTGGGGAAGACTTGAGGCAAAGGATTGATAAAACTTATTAGAAATTGTGACACTTTTCGGTGTCACTTTGACCTTCTCCACTCCACTTACATATTAAGTGAAAAACCTGATGTGTGCTGCTTTTATTTCATTTTTGTTTTTTAATTCTCTGCAGCTCCTAGTATTCAGTTAAATGCATAATAGGGGAAGAGTTTGGTAGATTTCACCCTACATGGATCCTACAAAATGAAAACTAGTTTGAACACACTGTTCCTTCTATTGTTTGAATTAAACTGCAAATTCATGGTATGAATTATTTGCAAATTGGGACAAAGTAAGTTTGAAATAGAACAGAATTTACCTGGAGTTTTTCACATTTACAAAATTCCTGTGATACGGATGCCTAGGACTTCTTTATGCATTGTCTCAATGATAAAATTATATAAAAATTATCATCTTTGGAAAAGAATTTATAAAACTATTAAGGTATGAGACCAGAATTTGAACCTAGATTTCTGATTCTAAAGTATATGTGTAGTCAAATGCCAAATAATGTTTCAGCAATGAGCCACATGTACAATGGTCCCATAAAAATATAATGGAATTGAAAAATTCTGATTGCCTAGGGACCTCTTAGCTGTCATAATGCAATGCATTACTCATGTGTTTGTGTTTGCAGTTCTAAACAAACCTACTGCCTTCCCAGGCATATGAAAGTCCAGCAATGAGCTATTTATGGTACATAACACTTGATAACAAAAGACTGTGTTGCTGATTTATGTATTTACTGTACTTTGTTAATTATTAATTAGAGTGTATATTCCTTCTGCTTATATGTTAAAAAAAAGTTAACTATAAAATGGCTTCAGGTAGGTCCTTCAGGAGGTATCCCAGAAGAAAGCACATTAGGAGATGACAGGCCCTTGTATTGTTGCCCATGAAGACCTAGTGCAGTGGTTCTCAACCTGTGCGTCGCGACCCCTTTGTAACAATGAAAATAACATCATGGCATTAGGAAGGTTGAGCACCACTGACTTAGTGGGATGAAATGTGGAGGTGGAAGCAATGATGTTCATGATCCTGACCCTGTGTAGGCCTAGGCTAATGTGTGAGTTAGTCTTAAGCAAAAAAAGTTTAAAAAGAAAAAAAATATTAATACAAAAAAGAATAAGAATAAGCATATTATAGGATAAGAATTTAAGGAAGGTAAATTGTTTGCCTCTGTACCAGTAGTGTGGCTTGTGTTTAAAGCTAAGTGTTATTGTAAGAGTCAAAAAGTTAAAAATTAAAATGTTTATGAAAGTAAAAACATTATGAGCTAATGTTAATTTATTATTGAAGAAAGAAAAATAGTTTTTTATAAATTTAGTGTAACCTAAGTGTTTACAAAGTCTACGGTAGTGTGCAGTAATGTCCTAGGCCTCACATTCACTCACTGACTCACCTGGGCAACTTTCAGTCTTGTAAGCTCCATTCATGTTAAGGGTCCTATCTAAGTGTACCATTTTTTATCTTTTATACTGTATTTTTACTGTGCCTTTTCTATGGTTAAATACGTAAATATTTACCATTTTGTTACATTTTCCTACATATCCAGTACAGTAACGTGCTGTACAGGTCTGTAGCCCAGGAACAATAGGCTACATATACCATATAGTCTGGGTGTGTAGTAGGCTGTACCATCTAGGTTTGTGTTAGTACACTCTTTGAGCTTGACACAACGACAAAATTGCCAATGACACATTTCTCAGACTTTATCTTAGTTGTTAAGCAAAGTATGACTGTATTTTTCATTACATCTGGAGGTTATTAACTCTGGCAGAATATTAGAATCATCTGGGGAGCTTTCAAACCGTACAATTGCCATGGAATTCAGGTAATTGGTCTGGGGTGGGTCCTGCACAGTAGTATTTTTTAAAAGCTCCTCAGGTGATCCTGCTGAGCAGCTGAAGTTGAGATGCTGCGTTATAAACTGCATCTCCAGCTTCAGTGTTTTCCAGTTTACATTTTTTCACCAGAAGAATGAAGGATTTGATTTGTATTAGAATAAAGAAAGAATAACCTACACAATAAACATTGCAAAGATTACAATAAACTAATCTTTTCTTCTATAGGACTTTCAATAATTAAGATGTTCATTTTTATCTGATGAATTTGGAGGGCTTTCTGAGTGAAATGACAATGAACTTGATTACTTGTTTGCTTTCTGAATCCAGGAAAATGATAAACAAATTTAGGCCAAGAGGAAGAACATTTTCTTGGTTTATGGTAGTTTTTTAAAGTAATAAAGCAGATTATTGGTTATAAATCTATATATGCTTTAAACGAGAATACCTTTAATTAGTCCTGGCCTACCACTGTGCTAAACTCTATAAATCTCTTTTTTGACAAGCAGCCTACTTTAAAGATTTTTTTTTGTGATCAAGGGAAGATGGAAATATGATTAAAGATAATTCTTTTAAAGTTTTTAACATGAACACATAGAAGAATAGAATAAGTTGACTTTGTTATATTATAAAAGTTTTAAATTTTGAATCTTTGTTATCTAAAATGAATTTGAGATAAGCTTCTTAAATGATCAGAATACAGCAATTGAATCTTGCCTGCTTAAAAATAAAGGCATTTATTGAGATTGACTCTTGGAATGCATTTAAAGATGTTGTAACTTGCAGTTATGGTTCATTGGTGGGTGATGTTGAAATTAAAGTTTATAGTGGGCTTTTTTCAATATTTAGTAGGATTAGTTTCCTTAAAATTTCCAGCAATAGTTTTTATCATTTACTGCGTTTTCATAGGTAACTAGTTTTTACTGGCAGCATTTATAAACCTATGTGTAATAAAGTGTAACAGTTGTGAGCCTTTTACCTTCCCAGATTAGCAAGCAACCTCGTTTGTTTCCCTTGTCATGCCATCGTGCTGATCTCCTCTTTCCTAACTCTTTTTTCACAAGATAATGTCTTACTATATTGCCAAGCCTGACCTCAAACTTCTGGACTCGCATAATCCTGCTGCCTCAATTTCCCTAGTAGCTCAGACTACAAACATACCCCACTGTACCCAGCTATTTCCCTTATATTTTAAGAAGTGTTAGGAGAGGAAGGAGTGGGGAAGGAATGATGGCTGGGTGCCATGGTTCTTGCCTATAATCCTAGCACTTTGGGAGGCTGAAATCGGTGGATTGCTTGAGCTCAGGAGTTCAAGACCAGCCTAAGCAAGAGCGAGACCCCGTCTCTAGAACTGCCAGGCTTTGTGGTGGGCACCTATAGTCCCAGCTACTTCGGAGGTTGAGACCAGGGAATCACTTGAGCCCAGGAGTTTGAGGTTGCTGTGAGCTATGACGCCATGGCAACATTGTGAGACTATGAGGGCAACATAGTGAGACTCTGTCTCAAAAAAAAAGCAGTAGAGATGGAACTCAGGCTGGCCTGCCAAGACTGGAGGACTCTCAGGTGTTGGCCTGGACCACATTCCTGTTCTGACCACCATTTCCTGACAGAGCTGGAGATGAATGCAATTGAAATTAATGGACAGTAAATGGCAACTAAATTGTACCCTCAAAGAGAGGCTATTAGAATCTTATATGGTAGTTGAAAGGGTTGGGGGAAGCAAAAAGGGGCATAAAAGCGCATTTGATGGTGTAAAGTATGGGAGCTGGGTGGCGTGGGGCTCTTATTCTTCCCACTATGGCTAGCAAAGGCCACTCAGTTGCCTGACTCCAGTAGTCAAGGTTCATGTAGAATTTGATGTGAGTGATGCTGACTCTCTGGCCCTGAGCCTGAGTGAATACCCCAGCAGTCCTGTGATGAAGGCCCTTTTCCGTATTGGTCCTGACATGTCTTACCTTGTGGAATCTAGCTCAGTGTCTTGTTGAATCTGAGGCAGCCTCACATATAACAGCAAACACTTAAAGTAGCACTTAATTTGCTTCAGGCATGTTTTGAGCATTTTGCAGCTTTTAACTCATTCCTTTCAATGACTTTATGAATATGTTCTATTATTGTCTTCACTTTATAGATGAAGAAACTGGAATGCAGTTTTAAATGTACCGCAGACTCACAGTTATTAAATGGCAAAGCAAGGAAACAAATCCATCCAGCTAGCTCCAGTGTTGGCTTTTTCCACTGTGTCATACTTCGTTTGGGATTCCTTCTTTCTCTTGTACCTGTTTGCCCAAGTTAGCCGTTCATTTAGTTACCAAGTCCTTAACAAACCTTCATTGAGTATGTACTGTGTGCATTGAACTTGCTAGGGTACAAGATATAGAAGATAAACTCCTCACTTTTGTGAAACTTAGATTTTAGTTGAGGGAAAAAATAGTGCATAACTACACATGTAAATGAGGTAGTTTCAAATAATGTTAAGCACTTGGAAGAAAATTCCCTACAATGTTGTAGGGAATGATTGGAGAGTGGGGCTTCCTTGGCTAGGATGGTGAGAAAAATCTCCTCTGAGGAGGCAACACTGTGTTGAGACGTGAATGACGAGAAGGAAGCAGCTGTGTGAAGATTAGAAAGGTGGGCATTCCACCTGCTAAAACTATGAGATGGGAACAAGCTTGGCATTTCTAGGGACAGAAGAGAAAAATAGTGAGATTTGGAGCTTAGTAAGCAAGGTAGTAACTAGTAAGATAGTGAGGTAGACAGTGTGATTTCAGGAATGCAGGAGCAGCAACATTCCTACGAGTGGGAAGAGGAGTTTTATTACTGACATAATTTATGGTTGCCTGCATGCAGTGTGAGCAGAGAGCATTCTATCTCAGTTGCAGGCAATAACGAGTACAGTGGGTTACAATTTTTCTTTAAAAAATGATTCTGGTATTTGAAATAATGATAGTGTTAAAACGCATCACAAAACATTATTCTTTATGGCCTGCTAGAGAAATTGTGAGAATTTATACATTACTGATGATTTATGTTTAAAAAGAGCATTCTGCCATGGAAGTTTTCTTGGTAAGATCTTTCTCCAGCCTGATATCTTCACGTATCTTCCCCATACTTCTTTGAGGATTTTTATTGATTCATGCCTTAGATTTAGATCTTTTATCCATCTTGAATCAGTTTTAGTGAGTGGAGAAAGGTGCAGGTCCAAATTCAGTCTTTTACACGTGGTTATCCAGTTCTCCCAGCACCATTTATTGAATAGGGATTCTTTCTCCCAGTGAATGTTCTTGTTTGGTTTATCAAAGATGAGGTGGCTGTAAGATTTTAGTTTCATCGCATGGTGTTCTATTTGATTCCAGATGTCTTATGTTGCTATTTTTGTGCCAATACCATGCTGTTTTGATCACTATGGCCTTGTAGTACAACCTAAAGTCTGGTAGGCTAATGCCTGGCTTTGTTTTTATTACTAAGAATTTCCTTAGCTATGCAGGGTTTTTTCTGTTTCCGAGTCTTGAAAGTACGATGTTGGTATTTTAATAGGGATGGCATTGCATTGGTAGATTGCTTTGGGAAGTGTAGACATTTTAACATTTAATATCTTCTGCTATTTCCTTTCTTAGGATTTTCATAGTTTTCTTTATAGGTCCTTTACCTCTTTTGTTAGGTATATTCCTGGGTATTTCATTTTCTTTGAAGCTACTGAAGAGGGAATTATGTCCTTAATTAGTTCTCATCTTGGCTGTTATTGGCATATACAAAGGGGTGACAGTTGCAACAACAAGAAAAATAAACAAATGAGACTTAATTAAACTGAAAAGCTTCTGTACAGCTAAGGAGACAACAACCAAAGCAAATAGACAATTTACACAATAGGAAAGGATATTTGCATATTTTGAATCAGACAAAAGGTTGATAACTAGGATCTATAGAGAACTCAAATTAATCCACACGAAAAGAACCAACAATCTCATATATCAATGGGCAAGAGACATGAATAGAACCTTCTCTAAGGATGACAGATGAATGGCTAACAGATGAAAAAATGCTCATCATCCCTAACTCAAATTAATCCACATGAAAAGAACCAACAATTTCATATATCGTGGACAAGAGACATGAATAGAACCTTCTCCAAAGACGACAGATGAATGGCTAACAAACATATGAAAAAATGCTCATCATCCTAATTATTAGAGAAATGCAAATCAAACCCCAGCAAGAATGGCCCACATTACAAAATCTCAAAACCACCGATGCTGGCATAGATGTGGAGAAAAGGGAATACTTTTACTGCTAGTGGGGATGCAAACTAATACAACTTTTTTGGAAGGAAGTATGGAGAATCCTCAAAGCACTCAAGCTAGACCTCCCATTTGATCCTGCAATTCCATTACTGGGCATCTACCCAGAAGGAAAAAAATCCTTTCACCATAAGGACACTTGTACTAGACTGTTTATTGTAGCTCAATTTATAATTGCCAAAATGTGGAAACAACCTAAATGCCCACCAACCCAGGAATGGATTAAGAAGCTGTGGTATATGCACATCATGGAATACTATTCAGCCATTAAAAAAATGGAGACTTTACAGCCTTTGTATTAACCTGGATGGAAGTGGAATGCATTATTCTTAGTAAAGCATCACAAGAATGGAGAAGCATAAATCCTATGTACTCAATTTTGATATGAGGACAATTAATGACATAGTAGGGGTGTTGGAAGGGAAGAGCAGAGAGAGAAAGAAGGAGGGAGTGGTGGGGGAAAGAAAGAGCAGTGAGAGGGAAGGAGGGAAGAGCATGAGGTCTTGGTGTGTGCCACACCTTCTGGGGGCAA